>JAVIWB010006814.1:0-125441 GCA_031893035.1 Dermolepida albohirtum
CTGACAGTAACTTGAAAATTTTATGTCAGCGAAAAAATGGAATTAACTCGCGAACATTTTCGCGCAGTTATTTTTCATAACTTTCGGATTATATCAACAAGAATGCATCAACGAGCTGAATTCGTTATATGGTGACGAAGCACCATCGAAAATTACAATATATGGTTGGTATAGTGAATTCAAACTTGGACGGCGTTTTTTGGACGATGAAATTCGTGAAGGTCGTCCCACAAATGTTGTTGTGTCGGAAAACATTAATGCAGTGTCTGAATTGATAATGCAAGATTGTCATGTGACATACCGTGAGATCGAGGCATCTCTAGGCATTAGTAACAACAGCGTGCTTAAGATGCTGCATGAACATTTAGCCCTTAAGAAGCTATGTTCACATTGGGTACCACATAATTTGACAACCGCTCAAAAAGGGACTCGCGCCGATTGGTGCCAAGAAATGCACAGTAATTACAATGGCGGTACTTCAAAGGACATTTATAAAGTTGTCACAAGTGATGAATCTTGGATCTATACGTATGAGACCTATAGTAAACAGCAATCGACACTGTGGGTATTCCAAGATGAGCCAAAACTAATAAAAGTTGTTCGCACTCGAAGCACATCAAAACTGTGCCTTTAGAGAGTTGTAGAACGGTCAATTCCAAATAGTACACAACTATTTGTTTGCCAAAAGTTTTTGAAGAACAAAGGAAAACAAACCGAAACGACAGATCATTGTTCACGATGATAATACGAGCTCTCACAGGTTGGTTCAAATAACTGAATATTTGACCGAGCAAAACATCGAATTAATGAGCCATCCGCCGTACAGCCCTGATCTAGCACTTTGTGATTTTTTTTGTTCCCACACCTGAAGAATAAACTTCGTGGTCAATGGTTTTCTACGCCTGAAGAGGCAGTCGAGGCATTCAAAACTCATATTGGCAGCAATGCTTTTCGGATTGGTTTAAACGAATGCAAAAGTGCATTGATTTTCAAGGAGAATATTTTGAAAAGCAATAAAACTATTTTCGATAACAAAATTTTTTTTTTGTTTGCTATTCCCGAAATATAAACAGCTACTCTCGTGGAACAGTTTTTTTAAGTGAATTCCAACTTTTACTACTCTTTCTTTACTTTTTCTTTTATGACTTCTCTTGTCTTTTTTATATTTAACTTTATTTCTTCTATCTTTTCACTTTCATTCCTCATTGGTTGGTTCACATGGTTGAAGAGCTCTTTTTAACTAAAAATCGAAAAAAGTTGTCTACATGAAACAAAAGATAGCACTATAACTTGAAAACGAATGACAATCGGGAGTTTCTGTTTACATTAAAAACATTGCAAAAGCTAAGAAGCATCTGTATTAGGTGTTACCGAATTATTGAAGGAAATTCAAATCGGTAAATTCGTTTTTTTAATTATCTTAAAACTGAAAAAAGTTAGGTCGAATTTGAAATGAGATTTGCCGCGAGTGTTAAAATCTGCTAATCATTTCTTTAGTTCCATTGAAAGAATATTAACAGACTATAAGAAAATTTGTGATAGAACAATGAATGAAGTCGATTGCAAACGAAAACATTGTGCTAATAATGTCAATTCGCCTTCTTTGTCTGTGACTTGTGTGTAAAGGCTTGAAACAGTCCATCTACCTGACAACAAAGCCGTGTGATGACAAATACAATCGAAATTTTTTAACGTTAGAAATAACCAAAAAAAGGTCCACAACAAAATTAAACAGTTACGCTTTCTAATTACTAATTATTTCATGGTTGCTTAAAAATCATAATCACACTTAAAATAACATTGAATTTCGATTAGACAAGAAATGTAGGAAAAGAAAAGCTAACAATACAGTTTCAATTACTATTTTTAGACTGCGTCTAAATATAAGATTATTAATTGATGTTGAATTTAATGTAAATTCGTTTATTATATAAAAATGTACAGAGTTTCTGAAAATATTTCTTGTGATAGTGTTGAAAAGTGAAATACACAACAAAAAATAGTAAAACACTACACGGTACTCACTACGTCATGGCTAATAATACCAGTGAGTCTACATATTGGTTGTGTGATGTTGCCGTGCCAGTGAGACAACGGGTTGGCCGAAAATATCGCTGTCGTTGAAACGTCCGTAGCAAATGGTCCAAATCAGTCAATTCCACGGCGTTCTCAAGAGTTGGGCATCGCCCAGACCACTTTATGGCGAATTTTGCGTAAGGATCTTGGTTTACACCCATACAAGATCAAGCTGACTCAAGAATTGAAAATTGAAAATTGAAATTGGCTCTGGAAAAGATGCGCCAAGATGATCAATTTCATCGCAAAATCATTTTCAGTGACGAAGCTCATTTTTGGCTCAATGGGTTCGTCAATAAGCAAAATATGCGCTATTGGTCGGGTGAAAATCCACATGTGCTTCATGAAACACCACTTCATCCACAAAAAATAACTGTTTGGTGCGATTTGCATGCCGGCGGCGTCATAGGGCCATATTTTTTCGTCGACGATAATGATCGTCACGTTACTGTGAATGGTAATCGTTATCGCGCCATGATTACCGATTATTTTTGGCCCGAATTGGAAGATATGGACTTGGAAAACATGTGGTTTCAGCAGGACGGTGCCACAAGCCACACAGCCACACAGCACACGTTACAATCGATTTATTGAAGAGTAAGTTTGATGAGAGTGTTATCTCAAGAAATGGACCAGTCGATTGGCCGCCTCGTTCGTGTGATTTAACGCCTCTAGACTTTTTTTCTCTGAGACTACGTCAAGTCATTGGTCTATGCCAACAAGCCGACAACGCTGGAAGAGCTCAGAGATAACATTGAACGCGAAATAGCAGCCGTTTCGACCGAATTGTGTGGCCGAGTCATCGAAAATTGGGTTCAACGAATCGACTGCTGTAAACGTGCCCGCGGTGGCCATATCAACGAAGTCGAGTTCCATTCATAAATGTTTTGATTGTACTTCAACCCGATAATAAAGTTTTTGAAATATCTCAAATGGTCTGCATTTTATTTTGAAAAAAAGTTGTCAAGTAATACTGAGTATATTGGCAAATCAGGGAGAATATTATAAGTAAAACAGAAGAACATCTACGAAGTCTAAATTACCAAAGAAATGATTCTAAGTGCAGCAAACATTTACTAGAAACGAACCACAATAAACCTAAAATTTTAAACCGGAAATCTTTCACATACATACAACCATGCTCAAATGTATTAGACATCTTACAAATTTATGTACATACATACATATATAGTTTATATAGTTTAGTCAAAAGAGAGGTGAGGAAAATAGAACTGTTGTGAAAATTATGTACAAAGTGTTATTTAGTAATATAGTGCAATTTATCGATATTTTGTCGCTCCGCCCTTGGCCTTAATGACAGCTCGCACTCGTCGAGGCATACTTGCTACTAAATTGTAACACTCTGCCGGTGGTATTGCAGCCCATATTTCACGAATTTTTGTTGATAATTCTGCTTTTGACAGGCATTTATGTTCCGTGATCTTAGTTTTTAAGATACGCCACAAATTTTCAATGGGCGACCAATCGGGACTTTGTGGCGGCTAATCCAATACCTCCACTGTGTTTTCCTCGAACCAACGCATTACAGCTCCCGATTTGTGGCAGGGCGCATTATCTTGCTGAAAAATGTATTGTGGAATATCCTGGTCGAATAGTTTTAGCACAGATGGTTCTAATACTTCCTCCAACATGGCTAAATAGCGTTGGCTATTCATCCGTCCATCGCACAGGTACGCTTCTCCAATACCGTATGCAGCCATACAACCCCAAACCATAATACTACCACCTCCAAATTTTACTGTGGGAATGATACATTGTGGTTCATAAGCTTCCCCTTGCCTACGCCGAACGTATAGCGTCCCAGGTAGTCACCTGCCAGTCAGCTGCCAGGCAAAAGAAGAAAGTTAGCACTTAGACAGGATTAATTTTGTTTAATGTTACATGTAGACTGAATTGCATACAACGATAAGAATATTAGTCATGAAGATGTACTTACATACCTCGATATTCGATTCATCAGACCAAAGAATCTTCGACCACTTCTCGATTGTCCAATTTTCATGTTGTTTGGCCCATAAATACCGCTTCTTTTTATGAGCGTCAGTTAAAAGCGGTTTACGTCGCGCTTTACACCCTCGTAAACCAGCACGCTGGAGACGCCTTCTCACTGTTTGCGCAGAAATTGTTACGCGATAACGCTGTTTCAGCTCACTGGCGAGCTGTTTCGACGATTTTTTCCTATCACTGAGAGCCAGTCTTTGTAAAATTTTGTCTTCTCTAATCGAGGTACAGGGTTTTCTGGCACTTTTTGGTCTGTTAACAAACGACCCACTCTCCTGATAGCGACTAATGGTTGTACGGACTGCACATCGCGAACATTTTTTTTTTGCAATTGCAGCTATTGATAACTTCTGGAAATGCAGTAGCACTATTTGGGCGCGTTCCCCTGCCGACAACTCGCGTGTTTTAGGCATTTTTCTTCAACAAATAACTGACACAACGTGAAAAATAGGATAATCTAATTGATCTCTATCACAAACTCACAAACGCACATTGCTCACACACTGCTAGAATGACACTAAATTTCTAAAATCCACAATTTCCCTTTTCCACCTATTCTTTTCAATAGGGGATTAACTAGGGTATTCAAAAACGCATTTCTGTAAATACAATTAACTATTTTTACGGTTAATTTCCGTCAGACTTGGATAATACCGAGAATAAGGGTTTTTACCTGGGGTGTCTAATACATCTGAGCATGGTTGTATATAACAAAAGTCTGAAACTAAATTTCTTGGAATGCATGTTAACCTTCATGCATTCCAAGAAATTTAGTTTCAGACTTTTGTTATATACAACAATTAAATTTCTTGGAATGCATGAAGGTTAATGCATGGGAATTAATAAGAGCTTATAATTCTGTTACCCTTCTTAATCATCAATTCCATTTAAACAATTCACCACTTTTTAAATTAATTTTAATTCTTACTACACACTATTTCTATTTCAATCTCTTATTGTAATTGTACCTAGCAATTTCGTTAGTGTCCATTAGCTTTTTGGAAGCAGATTTAATTATTGCATTTCAGTTTCCTATATAAAGGAGATTGTTACCTGTATTGTACTTGCTCCATAAGTATAGTAGCAGTAAATATATAATATAATATAATGTGAAATTTAGACAAAATGTTTTATTTATTCCTTAGTTTATTTCACGTACTATGTTTCAGTCGAAATATTCTCAATAAATTTTGAAATTTTTATTGAATATTAACGTAGTAACCTAGTGTTAGGATGTTAATATCGGTTGATAAAACATACGAGGGAGCGTTTTTATATTCGCGGAATGAGCGGGTTGTAGAGGGGTTAGTAGGCGCATTGGGGGCGTGGCCCATGCAGCGACTCATGATTAGTATAAATACGAAGTTTCATTGTTATTAGACAGTTAGTCTTTGAGCTATCGTCAACCAAGTAACATAATCAGGAGTGAAATATGGAAAAATCGAATATCGTGCCGTTATAAAGTTCCTTACCAAGCAAGGAAAATCAGTCGCGACCATAATGAATGAGATGTCATTGGTTTACGGCGACTCTTGTCCAGGAAAAACCATGGTGTACAAGTGGCATAGTTTATTTAAACAAGGAAGGGAATCCCTTGAAGACGACCCGAGGCCGGGCAGGAGCATTTAGGTGACCACGCCAGCACTTATCCGAAAAGTTGAACAAATTGTACTCGGAGATGCTCGACTAAAGAAGAAACAGCTCGCAGAAATGGTTGGAGTATCCGATACAACAATTTTTAAAATCCTACACGATCATCTCGGCATGTCTAAGGTCAGCGCAAGATGGGTGCCGAGAATGCTCACGCCGCCGCAAAAACAACAGCGCGTAGAGTGTTCGCGTGCATTTTTGGACCTCTTTAATGAAAACAAGGATGGTGTATTGAGTGGAATTGTTACTGGAGACGAAACTTGGGTTCATCATTATGAACCTGAGTCCAAACAAGACTCCATGCAGTGGCATAAAAAGGGCACAGCACCTCCCAAGAAATTTAAAGTGTCACAATCAGCTGGGAAACTCATGGCAACGGTATTTTGGGACTCGGAAGGAATATTGTTGATTGATTATAAAGATAAAGGTGTTTCTATAACCGGAGAATATTACGCTTCAATATTAGAGCGACTAAAAGAAGCCATTAAAGAGAAAAGACGGGGAAAATTGACAAAAGGTGTTCTGCTTTTGCACGACAACGCGCCCGTCCACAAGAGCCGCGTTGCGTTAGCTGCCCTGCATAAGGTGGGCTTCGAAATTGTGAATCACCCACCCTACAGCCCAGACCTGGCCCCGAGTGATTATTACCTGTTTCCGAAAATGAAAAAAGAGCTGCGGGGTAAAAAATTTACTGGCGATGATGAAGTCAAGGAGGCAGTTTCGGCGTATTTTGCAGATAAAGAGAAATCATTTTTTTATGAGGGTATAAATAAATTAATTGAAAGATGTGAAAAATGTATCCGTCTTGCAGGTGAATATATTGAAAAAGAAAAATAATTTGGTTTTTTTATTTCCACCCCTTGTCCCCCATTCCGCGAATATAAAAACGCTCCCTCGTATGTAATTAAAATATATTCAAAAGTGTATATTCGACATGTGTTTGAACTTGAAATAATCGCTGATTTTTAACAAACATGCTCGTGAATGCAATTAATTTCATTTTACGTATTTAAATAAAGAATTTTTTTCTGCGTTCTGCCCTGATCCTGTTTATTAATTTCATATTCACCTAATGAATTCAAAATTTTATTCAAAAAACTATTTTAATTGACAGTTTGTACAGCGTATCAAAACGGTAAAAACTCATTAGTAATCGAAAACGCATTGTATTAGATGGTCCCACTTGGATTATTTTGGAGCCGTAGATCCAGTTACAGTTAGATAAATTCTAGACCTCAACCGAAAGTTTGGGTTTTAAAGTGAATGCTTCGTTTCTAGACCGGTAATATTTGTTTCGTGAATGCGTGAATAAAACGGAGAAAATAATCTTCCAAACAAAGACGAACGGAGCATAAAGGCAACGCATTTCGAGAGCTCTTCGTGACTTATATTTAGGACAGACATACGACCATACAACATGAACAACAAAGTTAACAAAAAAGAACGTAACAAAACCGTCGCGATGTAATTCCCCTTTGAAAAGGAGAACTAGTTTTGGACGGCTTGTCTGTAGGCACACGGTGTGACCGTATACTTCCTTGATCTAATAAAAAAAAACAGAATCGTTGGTCCCATTCGCCGAGTGCATGGGACTTCGAGCGTGAAATGGTTTATTTATTCCGCCCCCACTGACGTACAGGGACGTCGGAGTTAATAGAGATATTATACATATACAATATTAGATGTACGTACATATGTATACTTATAATCTTATTAAATTTTATATGACAAAAAAAGAAACGAATCAACCAGTAAAAGTATATATCTTTAACAGGCAAAATGCTACCATACAAAACTTTACAGCAGTTTATTATAACCAAATCCTTTTTTCTGTTTTCTCCCGAATGAAATTGCAATTGTTTTGTAATAATAAACAACTAAAAAAGAGAAATTGCAAAAATCATTTAGTGGGTTGCATTATCTCCCCACAATGGTAAATATACACAGTCTGTCGCAGAGAAAACCGAACTTTTTAAAATAAAAACAACTTTCTGTTTTGGAAAAATTCATTTATTTTATTCAAAGTAGTCGCCTTCGGCTTCAACATAATGTTTTACACAGTCAATTAACATGTCGAATGAATTTTTAAATTCATCTTTTGAGATGTCCTTCAAGATCGCTGTCGACGCATTTAACGGCTTCGACGTCGGCATAACTCCGTCCTTTCATCGGCAAATGTAGTTTGGAGAATAGATAGAAATCACAGGGGGCCGTATCTGGTGAATTATCATGTAACAAACGCCAACTACAATGTTCACGATATTGGGCGCACACACGACGAATTCGCGCCAAAAGATGCTTCATAACACCAAAATAATATACAGCATTGACTGTTTGACTAGTTAGTACAAACTCTTTGACGAGAAATTTATTTAAGGTGTTGGCCATTTGATTCTACACATCTTGTTCATCTTTCAAACACTATTTCTCCTTTACACAAAACCATTCATCAAGCCATTCTTTAACTTCTTCGACATTGACGAAGTACTACTCTGCAAGCGCGTGTCCCATTTCAACCGTTCGTAATACCCAACGCCACTCTGGTCCAATCAAATACAGAGAATTGTCTTGCGACAAAAACGATTTGGCCTTGAAGTCGATAGGCTGGTTGGCCAGGTGATAATCATAATTTCTTGCGATTAGGATTTTCGAAAAAATCCATTTGTCTTCACACTTCACAATTCGATGCAGAGATAACTTCCGATCGTACCTTTGAAACAGCATTTCACAGACGATTTTCGTTTCTTGGGCCATATTTAACGCTTTTACCAATTGTTTTTGAGTTTTTGAGGGATAAATCTTCATCCAATAACTCCTGCAGTTTCGCATCAACATGTTCGGTCCACCAGAACGTTTATTGTCGTGCACATTGGAATCACCACTTCTGAATTGTCGCAACCACACCTCACATGCTTTTATTGTTGGAGTGTGCCGCAAATGTACTTTTTCAGGCACGAGCTCGACATTTTTAAAGAGGTTTAAATCTATGACAGTGTTACTTTCGCAAAATATAACATGTATGGCTTCGAAGCTTGATATCAGTAGAATAAAATGACATATGTGTCAAACCATGAAATTGCATACTTGAGCCTAGTGGCATCTGTTAGAAAAACTGGTAATGACTTTCCGATATACATGGTGTACGAGGATAGTTTGACAAGTAGTGAGAATGACACATAGGCGGCGCTCTAATTGGTAATAACAATTGGTAATAATAAATGCACTGTAATTTAGGTTGCCTATTTATATGTTTACATTCCGATATTTAGATAAATGGGTTGATTAGTTTATTTTTGACAGCTGATTGAAAAAGAAGCAACACGTCGTTTTGTTAAAATAGAAAAAGCAAAGCATTGTGCGGTGATTAAATACTTCGTAATTAAGGCTATGAAAGCTACCGAAATAAAAGATGAGTTACGGGAAACATTAGGTGAATCTGCTCCATCATCCGCCACAGTAAGTAGATGGGTAAATGAATTTAAACGTGGTAGAACAAGCTGTGTTGATGAAGTGCGCTCTGGAGCACCCAAAATTGTGACTTCTAAGGAAATGATTATAAAAATCCATAATATTATTACGCAAGATCGACGACTCAAAGTGAGAGAGAGATAGCAGACATGGTAAACATTTCAACAGAATGCGTACACCACATTTTAACTAAAGAATTGGGCCTTTCTAAGCTTTCGGCAAGATGAGTGCCGCGATTGCTTACGACTGATCAAAAGTTCACTCGCTTGCGCATTTCCAATGAGAGTTTGGGCCTTTATAAGCGGAATTCGGTTGAAATTTGTAGGTGATTTGTTACTTGCGATGAAACTGAGATACACTACAGTACACCTGAAACTAAACAACAGTCGACACAATCGATAGAACGTGGATCTGCGCCTCCAAAGAAAGCGAAAACCACTTTATCGGCAAACAAGGTGATGCTATCAATTTTTTGGGATTCAAGGGCATTTTGCTCATTGATTACCTTCAGAGAGGTGCCACAATAAACGGACAATATTATGCAAAACTTTTATAAAAATTAAATGTTGAGATTCGTGCTAAACGGCCAGGAATGGCAAAGAAAAAGATTCTGTTTCACCAAGACAACGCTCCCTCGCATACCAGCACAGTTGCGATGTCCAAAATCCACGAGTTGAATTTCCAATTAGTACCGCATGCGCATTATTCGCCGGATCTAGCCCCTTCCGACTTCCACATTTTTCCAAAATTGAAAACGGCACTAGGTGGAAAGAAATTTTCGTCCAACAACGAGCTTATCATCTTCGTAAATGAGTATTTTGCAAGCCTTCCGGAATCGCATTTTAGAGATGGCATAAGGGCATTGGAGCACCGTTGGAATAAACGTATTCCTCTTTTAGGAGAATATATTGAAAAGTAAAAATTATTTTGTATTGGAAAATTTCGTTTTTCTTTTCCATTCTCACTACTTGTCAAACTACCCTCGTATATGTATATACACCAGGTATTATTCACAATTGGAATATATATAACTGTAAAAGGCATCAAAAGTTGATGAAAATAAAAAAATAAAATTGAAAAACGGGGATCCTTCCCCCGAAACGTCGTTAATATAAATTAAATATTTTGTTAACCCAATAACCGAAACTGCCAACAAAAAAGATGAAGATTAAAGAATTAGAACAAAGCAACCAACATATTAAAAAAGGAAAGAATACGTTAAAAGTACAGTATTAAAAAATTTCTTTTATAACCAAAAAGTTTTGATAAAATACACTTAATAGAACCAAAATTCTTTGAACAATGTGATTTAAAAGTACGCTCCAGAGCACTGGTTATGCATTTGCTCAGATATAGCATAAGCAAACCAGTAGTTATTACAATCTACACAACTATGTTGTACGTAATTAATTTAGTAGTTATAAAAAAGGAACGGCCGGTCTAAAAAAACAAAAAGATTGCATTAAGTAACAGTATATAAATTGCTAAGTATTACATTACGGTCCGATAGGCAGATATGTGTATGAAACCAATTTGAATTCTTCCGATTAGACTGACTGGACGAAGGTTAGTAAAAGTAACTGTAATAAAAAATTCCTACATATAATACATACGTAATTGCAAGACGGCATAATGGCAGACGAGAATACATCTAATTAAATGTGTATTTGATGTAATTATACACGCCTTGATGCCAAGGGCTTTCTTATTTTTTTCTCAATAATCCCGGCTGCTCGAGTTATGTATTTTCAAATTTAAATACAATTTCCATCGTCGTCACTTCATCTGTAGCAGATGTTTCGTTTGAGATCTGCGTATTAGAAGATTAAATTTGTTAGATAGGCATTCATTGGAATATATTTTTTCTGTCTAGTTGGAATAATACGCATTATGTCGTGGACAGATATTGAGCCTTTGTTAGTCAAACATTCATTTGAATGATTTCGATTAGGCACCCGTTAAATTGTAGATTCGAAGCCTACTGTAGATCAGAAATAATTAGCTATCAATTAATCGCTAGGTTTTACAGAGACATCGCATAAGCACAAGTGAAGAAGTACTACAAGTAAAAGGTTTTCCAATAGGGATTTGACAATTTTAATTCAATTTGTGAACGCACCCTTTCACTAATCATCGAACGGGACATGACATACGGGAGTAAAAGCTGGGTTCTAACAAAAGCTACAAAAAGAAGACTACAAGCAGTGGAAATGAAATATTTGCGAGAGTAATGGGGGGTCACCAGAATTAACAAAACTCAAAATGAGGTTATCCGAGCGGAACTGGAAATGGAACTCTTAGAAAGAGACTAATTAGGGTGGTATGGACACCTAAAATACGAATGCAAGCAAAAATTATATGGCGCGCACATCCTATACGTAAACATATTAAAAGAAAACCTGGATTAATGCTGTTGAGGACGTCTGAAATACGTGGATTAAGTTGGTAAGAAGCGAAGAAAAAAGCGAGAAACAAACGAGAATGGGCTAAGTTTATTTATACATAAAAATGAATAAAATGTAAATTAAGTGAAATGTTATACTCAATACCTTACGGTACGAATATATATATATATATATATATATATATATATACATAGTTATGCTGGTGGTATTTAATAATATATATATATATATATATATATATATATATATATATATATATATATATTAATGAATGTATACCCCCGATAACGAACCACCACTGCAAATAAGAGACGCTGCCCAAGTCTATTTATTATTTAATAAAAATGTTAATTAAACATTTGAATAAGTTTCTATTTTGTTTAATAAATTGCCGCGAACTTGAGTTTTTTAGAATTACAACGACTCAAGACAAGCAAGAAAATTAAAATCTCTACTTACCTGTACCAAGATTTCATCTCCGAGATTATTATATTATTTAACACAAACCTTAAAAAAAGTCGATGTTAGGGAACGGCAAATTCTGTTCTCCATGAAAATCACATCCACAAAAATAACTTAAAAAAACGTTCCCAAGTTACGGTATAAATTCTTGGTGGCGCTTTTGCAACAAAGAAACTAAATGGCTACGAAATAAGTTCACACGGCACTCATTCAGGTACATTAACGAATTTTACGGATTTTGTTTTAGTTTTCGCTCTTCATTTAACAGGTGTTTCACTTATAATACTGCTAGAAATCTACAAAAAGCCGTACGCTATCCATTATTATAAATGGATCAAAATCAATTAAACTTTTTTGTAAAACAAACATTTTCCCAGAAAAATGAAGGTCGCGTCGGTACAGAAATCATATCGCATGTGCTTTCGTTATTGAAACAATTTTTTATTTTGCTCTTCCGAGAAAAACTACTAAACTCAATGATAATTCTTTGGGGAATCCTGTGAATTACATTTTAGAATGGAAGTTTGTCCTTGAACTTCCGTATACACATTCAGCAACTGTTTCAATTTTAGAATTAGACATCCTTCAAACTTTAAAGCGTATTGGTTTCTTCTTTCGCTTACAATTACCTGCGTTAGAATTAATGAAATATTTTACCGTGTGTTAGATATTTTATTTTAAAAATGTTTCGAAAAAGTGTTTTTATAATGTATAGGGTGTTCTAGAAATATTTAAAGATTTTAAGGGCGTGTAGTACGGTTCAAAATAAGGTAAAAAGTCTTAATAAATTAATTATTATATTTGTTTTACTACAATACTATACTCATACTATTATATGCGTTCTTATATTAACAAATATGTAGATACTTATGCCACATGTTAGTTTTCAAATTATTATGAAATTACATAAATTTCTTAATGTGGTATTAATGTGTAAGGTTACTTTTTTAATTTTATTTATGCCACGCGTTGTTTTGCCCAATAGAAAATTAAATATATTTTTGAATGTATTTAGGAATGTGAAAAGTTATTTTTTTAATACTATTTAATACGTTGTTTTTCAAATATTAAAAAATTTAATAAATTTTTTGATGTGCTATGAATGAGTAAAGTTATTTTTTTAATGTTATTTATGCCAAACGTTATTTCGCCAAATACTCGTATTATCAAATTAAATACATTTTTAATGCATCATGAATGCTAGAGGTGATTTCTTTAATGTTAAAATAAATTTATAAATGATACTTTGTTGCTATATTTTGATTACTATTGTTTCTAAATTTTTCTCTTTTACCTCAAGACAAGATTGCGCTCCTCTTCAGTGTGATATAACTTGGGAAAAACACAAAATTAAAGTATAATTCGACTATAAAATTTCGTGAATTAAAATAATAAATAATTTTAAAGAAACTTTATGTATGTATGTATACGAGGATAGTTTGGGAAGTAGTGAGAATGACACATAGGTGGGGCTCTAATTTATATCTTTACATTCCGATATTTAGATAAATCGGTTGATTAGTTTATTTTTGACAGCTGATTGAAGAAGTAGCAACACGTCGTTTTGTTAAAATGGAAAAAGCAGAGTATCATGCGGTGATTAAATACTTCGTAATTAAGGGTATGAAAGCTACCGAAATAAAAGATGAGTTACGGGAAACATTAGGTGAATCTGCTCCATCATCCGCCGCAATAAGTAGATGGGTAAATGAATTTAAATGTGGTAGAACAAGCTATGTTGATGAAGCGCGCTCTGGAGCACCGAAAATCGTGACTTCTAAGGAAATGATTATAAAAATCCATAATATTATTGCGCAAGATCGACGACTCAAAGTGGGAGAGATAGCAGACATAGTAAACATTTCAACAGAATGCGTATACCACATTTTAACGAAAGAATTGGGCCTTTCCAAGCTTTCGGTAAGTTGGTGCCACGATTGCTTACGACTGATCAAAAGTTCACTCGCTTGCGCATTTCCAATGAGTGTTTGAACCTTTATAAGCAGAATCCGGTTGATTTTTGGCGATTTGTTACGTGCGATGAAACTTAGATACACTACAGTACACCCGAAACTAAACAACAGTCGAAACAATGGTTAGAATGTGGTTCTGCACCTCCAAAGAAAGCGAAAACCACTTTATCGGCAAACAAGGCGATGGCATCAATGTTTTGGGATTCAAAGTGCATTTTGCTCATTGATTACCTTCAGAAAGGTGCCACATTAAACGGACAATATTATGCAGAACTTGTACAAAAATTAAATGTTGAGATTCGTGCTAAACGGCCAGGAATGGCAAAGAAAAAGATTCTGTTTCACCAAAACAACGCTCCCTCGCATACCAGCACAGTTGCGATGTCCAAAATCCATGAGTTGAATTTCTTATTAGTACCGCATGCGCCTTATTCGCCGGATCTAGCCGCTTCTGACTTCCACCTTTTCCCAAAATTGAAACGGCACTAGGTGGAAAGAAATTTTCGTCTAACGACGAGCTTATCATCTTCGTAAATGAGTAATTTGCAAGCCTTCCGGAATCGCATAAGGCATTGGAGCACCGTTGGAATAAATATATTGCTCTTTTAGGAGAATATATTGAAAAATAAAAATTATTTTGTATTTAAAAAATTCGTTTTCCTTTTCCATTCTCACTACTTGTCAAACTACCCTCGTAGTAGCAATAATGAAAGTTTAACTGGTTTATTTTATACTACATATTGGAAATGAATACAGATTGTTTTATATTAATCTTGTTAACAATATGTGCATTAAATTAATATTTTTTCAATTCCATATATAAAACAACTTATCAAATTGATTATTTCAAATTTAGAAAAAGATTTAAGCTATCGTAATTAAGAATCTATTTGTGAGAGCACTTGCTATTTATATTGCTTTATTTTCAGTTAATTTCTAAGCTCTCAAACTAAATGTAATTATGATATTTCAATCAATAAAAGTAAATGGAAGAAACTGTAGTGAAGAAACTGTTTATGGGAGAGCATTACATGATGCGAGTTGTTTTATTTTTAGTTGAATTATGTTTATTTAAACATTTATTTAAAGCAATTGTAATATCTTTTATTTCAGAATAAAAACATGTACATTTACGATTTTCATTAGAAAACTAAATTTATTAATACATATTAGTTCTATAAGCACTACACAATTATAATGTAAAATATAAATAAATAAATATTAAATAAATGTCAATTCATTATATACATTAATGATTTGACATCAGTTATTGCGTCCAAGAAGTTGCTTTTTGCTGATGACTTAAAAATTTTTATCCCAATCCAAACTATGAATGATTATGTCTTCCTGCAAAATCAACTAAATATAATTAATGATTAGTGTAAGAGTAACTGTTTACAGTTGAATTTATCTAAATGTAGAATTATGACATACCCAAGGAAGCTCAGCCCAATTAGGTACGACTATTCATTGCGTGCTACTTCACTAGCAACGACTAATCTAGTCAAAGATCTTGGCGTTTTATTTGATGAGAAACTCACGCGGTCTTATCTGTGAAGAATTGGGGTTTGTTATACGCAATTGTAGAGCTTGTACTTCTATACAAGCAATGAAGTCTCTGTATTTTTCGTTCGAATATGCGATTTTGGTATGGTATCCTTACTAATCATGTCTATAAGAACATTTTGCTCTCCATTCTAAATTGCTTTAGTCTAGATAAATATTGTGTTCTCCATACATGTAACTATTTCATCTCCTTTAAGTAGCTATTCCTAGCTCTCTTCTTGTAACTAATATTAAAGGTAGGTTCACATTTCATACTGTAGTATGGTAGATATCTTACCGAAAATTTATCTCATTCAATAACGTATGTACAATACACATCAGGTTGTTACATATGAAATGTCCGATTTTGTAAGGAATAAAAAAAGTCTAAATTTAAAAAAATATAAATATTTATTCAGCAAAATAGTCTCCATTTACATCAATAGTTTGTTGCCAAGGGCCTGGATGCTGAAAAATTCCCTTTGAAACGAAATCTAGGTTTTGACGGCTCACATATTGCTCAAACACTGCTATTACAGACTCCCGGTCAGGGAAGTCCCTATTTTTTAAGTGATTGTCTAAACTTCGGAAAAAATGAAAATCAGTTGGCGAAAGGTCAGGTGAATAAGGTGGGTGAGGAAGAATTTCGTAACCAAATTCCGAAAGTTTTTGGATTGTCTGTCGTGCAACATAAGGTCTTGCATTATCATGAAGAAGTATGGGTCCATGTCTATTAACTAGTGAGGGCTGTAAGCGGCTCAATTTTCCATGCATAGTTTCCAGTTCGGCACAATAGGACTGTGCCGTGATGGTTTCACCAGGTTGCAAAAATGAATAGTGAATAATACCCTTACTGGTCCACCATATAGTCACCATAATCTTTCGCGGGTGAAGTGATGCTCGTGCATGCTGTCTTGGTGCTTCACTTCGATCTAACCATTGTCCTGACTGTCTCCGATTATCATAAAGTATCCACTTTTCGTCACACGTTACCACTCGATGAAGAAACGGTTCAACTTTCTGTCTATTAGCCAAAGAGGTAGCCACCTCTAATCGACGGAGCTTATTGGCTTCCGTTAATTGGTGCGGCACCCATCGATCGAGTTTCTTCACTTTGCCAATCGAAGAAAGGTGACGACTAATGGTGGCAATGGACACTTGAAATGTTTCTGCAAGGCTACGCATTGTTGTCGGCGGATTACTTTCAACTTCTACACGCAGCTCGTCGTCATTAACGGTGCTACGCTCATATCCGCGAGGCTCATTTTCCAAATCAAAATTTCCCTCGCTGAATTTTTTAAACTATCGCCGTAATGTGCGTTCATTACACGTGGTTTCACCGAACGTCTGATTAATTTCTCGCGTTGCTGCAGCTGCATTTAATCCCTTTTTAAATTGAAAGAGGTAAATTACCCGAATATCTTTTGCCGACAGCATTTCCATAGGCGAGACAAGGACAGGTGTATTAATCTTTCCAAGAAATGGAACAGGTACACACTTCAAAATAAATACCCTTTTCTACAAATACAATAATAATTTTCACCAAAAACATACACGTCTTCACACAGGTGCGATTCAGTTCAGACTGAAGGAAAAAACGGACATTACATTTGTAACAACCTGATAAATATACAAAATCTGCTTTGAAATCTTCGATATGTCATCGTTGCTATTTACTTTTGCCATATTTTTCTTTAATATAAGAATCTCGTTTTTACAGAAAAATGAATGTACCATACGTCTTATCAATTCTTTCGTGTTATCATCTACACGATCTAATATAGCACTCTTTCTTTTGTAAGATTTTGGCTTTCAAAGTTGTTGTTTAGTGTGCTCTTGTAGAATATTATATACACTAGCACTTGATATTCCTGTAAAAATTAAAATTTTTTCAATAAATATAAGCATTTAATTTAATTCTATAACAGTATTACCAGCTACTTCGGCACTTGACTGATCAGGCAGTTTTGGTTCTATTTTTGTGCTGTAGTTTATATATTTTGAATATATTCAATATCGACTGCTTAACAGTTACCCTAAAATGGATTCTCTTTCACTTTCTTAATGGTCCTAACGTTTATATGTAACAAATACGCGTCCCCTAAAACTTACTTATTCAGTATCTTGAGAAAGACAATTACAAAATATACACTAATAATAATCGTATAAAGAAATAATGACAGATATTATAATATAACCCCCAACTTATTTAATAATAATAAGGAATAAATATGTATTGTCCAACAGGATTTCCCAATTATAGAACAAAACTATTAAAACCAATATAAACAAATAAAATAAATGTAAATGTAAAACATAAGGCAGGAGAAAAAAAATCATTCAAGTTCTAAACAAAGCAACCAAACAGCTGCATATCAACAAGATCACTGAAGGTTGATATATAACCCCTTGCCACATTAATTTTCGTATTCTGTATACGTATTTCGATAACTAAGTTGTCATCATCAGCAGATAATTAAACAGTGTCGCACCTGGACAACTATGGTAAAAATACCCGTACGAAAACAAATTCCGCACGCGATCTGTACCGCTTAAAGCCAAAACGTACACGGTGTACGTTTTGGCTTTCAGCGGTACGCAAGATTCCAAAATGATGTCCGAAACAAGTTTATCAGTAAAGCGACACATTAATGTTACAAGCGTTCTTTGCAGTACATTGGTCCTTGTCGCCGAAAGGTGGAATGTGCTTTCATGCCTAGCAGAAATCCTAGGTACGCGAAAAGACACTCGCGATAAAAGAAACTTACAGTCAATCTTGCCATGCAATAAATTGCACATAAGCTTTGCACAATGTTGACATCTCTAAAATGCGATTCTGGAAGGCTTGCAAAATGCTCATTTACGAAGATGATAAGCTCGTCGTTAGACGAAAATTTCTTTCCACCTAGTGCCGTTTTCAATTTTGGAAAAAGGTGGAAGTCGGAAGGGGCTAGATCCGGCGAATAAGGCGCATGTAGTACTAATTGGAAATGCAACTCGTGGATTTTAGACATCGCAACTGTGTTGGTCTGCGAGGGAGCGTTGTTTTGGTGAAACAGAATCTTTTTCTTTGCCATTCCTTGCCGTTTAGCACGAATCTCAACATTTAATTTTTGTAGAAGTTCTGCATAATATTGTCCATTTATTGTGGCACATTTCTGAAGGTAATCAATGAGCAAAATGCCCTTTGAATCCTAAAAAATTGATGCCACCACCTTATTTTCCGATAAAGTGGTTTCCGCTTTCTTTGGAGGTGTAGAACCACGTTCTAACCATTGTTTCGACTGTTGTTTAATTTCGGGTGTACTGTAGTGTATCCAAGTTTCATCGCAAGTAACAAATCGCCTACATAAATCAACCGGATTCCGCTTATAAAAGCCCAAACACTCATTGGAAATGCGCAAACGAATGAACTTTTGATCAATTGTAAGCAATCGCAGCACCCATCTTGCCGAAAGCTTGGAAAGGCCCAATTCTTGCGTTAAAATATGGCGTACGCGTTCTATTGAAATGTCTACCATGTCTGTTATCTCTCTCACTTTGAGTCGTCGATCTTGCGTAATAATTGTATGGATTTTTATAATCATTTCCTTACAAGTCACGATTTTGGGTGCCCCAGAGAACGCTTCATCAACACAGCTTGTTCTACCGGGTTTAAATTCATTTACCCATCTACTTATTGTGGCGGATGATGGAGCAGATTCACCTAATGTTTCCCGTAACTCATCTTTTATTTCGGTAGCTTCCATACCCTTAATTACGAAGTATTTAATCACCGCACGATACTCTGCTTTTTTCATTTTAACAAAACGACGTGTTGCTTCTTCTTCAATTAGCTGTCAAAAATAAACTAATCAACCGATTTATCTAAATATCGGTATGTAAACATGTAAATAGGCAGTCTAAATTACAGTGAATTTGTTTTACCAATTAGAGCGCCACCCATGTGTCATTTTCACTACTTGTCAAACTATCCTCGTATCAGACACTAACCCAACAGTGGACACTCCCAATAAAAGAGAGTAATTAACGAATATTATCGTTATTATTATATTCAGTTATTGCATCAGGATATTATTTTAAGAAGTAAAGCACGATAAAAATTTGTTCTTGCCTCATTCGTATTTTGCCCATCTCACTGGCACTGTTCTTTGCGAGCGATTCGTTCATAAACCACACCTCCTGTCGTTAAATGATTTATTGTCTCTTTAACTAATGTAATGGTTAACAAGAAGTATCTATAACCATAACTATTTGATAAAGTTTTACATAAGCGCAATGCAATGCCTACGCGTGCATTTCGTAGTTAGCTCTCCGTTTGTAGATGAGCGAAATTTACTTCGGGCTGTGCATTTAATGGCTCCGTACTTTTTCTATTGCCTTTGCATTTACGTCTTCGTGCAAGGGTACTTTTCTCTTTAGCATAATTAAGTAAGTTAATTCTTAGGCTATTTTAGTACACTATTAAGTTTATGTTAATAAGTTATCAATGATATTATTACCTAGTTTCATATTCTTTCATATCCTTGCTTGTACATTATTCTTATTTAACGGTAAATATTATAAATTTCATTTTAATTTTGATGTCTGAATTTTTAATTTCGGATAGCTATTGCATAACAAAATCTAAGTATCAGGTTGTTACAAATGTAATGTCCGTTTTTTCCTTCAGTCTGAACTGAATCGCACCTGTGTGAAGACGTGTATGTTTTTGGTGAAAATTATTATTGTATTTGTAGAAAAGGGTATTTATTTTGAAGTGTGTACTTGTTCCATTTCTTGGAAAGATTAATACACCTGTCCTTGTTTCACCTATGGAAATGCTGTCGGCAAGAGATATTCGGGCAATTTACCTCATTGAATTTAAAAAAGGATTAAATGCAGCTGCAGCAACGCGAGAAATTAATCAAACGTTCGGTGAAACCACGTGTAATGAAAGACATTACGGCGATGGTTTCAAAAATTCAGCGAGGGAAATTTTGATTTGGAAAATGAGCCTCGCGGATATGCGCGTAGCACCGTTAATGACGACGAGCTGCGTGTAGAAGTTGAAAGTAATCCGTCGACAACAGTGCGTAGCCTTGCAGAAACATTTCAAGTGTCCATTGCCACCATTAGTCGTCAGCTTTCTTCGATTGGCAAAGTGAAGAAACTCGATCGATGGGTGCCGCACCAATTAACGGAAGCCAATAAGCTCCGTCGATTAAAGGTGGGTACCTCTTTGGCTAATCGACAGAAAGTTGAACCGTTTCTTCATCGAGTGGTAACGTGTGACGAAAAGTGGATACTTTATGATAATCGGAGACCGGTAGGACAATGGTTAGATCGAGGTGAAGCACCAAGACAGCATGCACGGGCATCACTTCACCCGCGAAAGATTATGATGACTGTATGGTGGACCAGTAAGGGTATTATTCACTATTCATTTTTGCAACCTGGTGAAATCATCACGGCAGCGTCCTATTGTGCCGAACTGGAAATTGTGCATGGAAAATTGAGCCGCTTGCAGCCCTTACTAGTCAATAGACATGGACCCATACTTCTTCATGATAATGCAAGACCTTATGTTGCACGACAGACAATCCAAAAACTTTCGGAATTTGGTTACGAAATTCTCCCTCACCCACCTTATTCACCTGACCTTTCGCCAACTGATTTTCATTTTTTCCGAAGTTTAGACAATCACTTAAAAAATAGGGACTTCCCTGACCGGGAATCTGTAATAGCAGTGTTTGAGCAATATGTGAGCCGTCAAAACCTAGATTTCTTTTCAAAAGGAATTTTTCAGCTTCCAGGCCGTTGGCAACAAACTATTGATGTAAATGGAGACTATTTTGCAAAATAAATATTTATATTTTTTTAAATTTAGACTTTTTTTTATTCCTTACAAAATCGGACATTTCATATGTAACAACCTGATAGTTATTTTATTTGTTGAATTCAGAGTTATATTGTTTTCAGCAATTTCATTTGAAATGACATGGATTTGATTCATTGACTAGAAGAAGAGAATCAGTGGCCACTTTTTAAAAAAATTGATAAGGGACAGTATCGTTTCGCCTTTTTTGTTGTCCCGAGTTAACTTCCAAGTCCTACATCGATCGGCAAGAGTATCCAAAAGAATTACAACGTTAATACCTAGACCCGTTTTATGTCTAAGAGAAGCTTCAGCATATTCAGCTGAAAATTTAAATTTATTTCCACATGTTTTTTTTGATTCTTTTAATTATTAGTCTGTATTCATTAAAAAGTATACCTTGTGTTTCATGTGTTGCTTACGTAGATGTATACCAGGTGTATTGGAAAGTCATTACCGGTTTTTACGTAAAAAACTACATAATTATCAAGAAAATTGAAAAAGTTATTTATTCAAAATATTGGCCATTTGATTCTACACATTTGCCCATCTTTCGGATAATTTATAAATGCCATCTTAAAAAACTCTTTGTCCTTTAAGCAAAACCATTCATCGAGCCGTTTTCTAACTTCTTCGAAATTGGCGAAGTGCTGCTCTGCAAGTGCGTGTCCTATTGATGCGAAAAGATGATAGTCGGACGAGGTAAGATCTGAAGAGTACGTTGGGTGTGATATTATGCCCTATTCAAGTGCTTCCAATGCTTCCTTAACCGGTTTTGCTGTACGAAACGGCGCGTTATCGTGCTGTAAAATCACTTTACCGTGTCTTCGGGCTCATACTGGACGTTTTTCTATTAATGTGTGGTTCAAATTGATAATTCGTTGTCGGTAGCGATCAGTATTAACAGTTTCACCAGGTTTCAACGCTTCGTAATACACCATGTCACTCTGGTCTCACCAAACACGGAGAATTGTCTTGCGACCAAAGCGATTTGGCCTTGGAGTCGATGGACCGGCTTTGTTAGGTGATAATTATGATTTTTTGCGCTTAAGGTTTTCGAAATAAATCCATTTTTCACTCGTCACTGTTCGATGCAGAAACGACATCTGATCATACCTTCGAAGCAGCCTTTCGCAGACGATTTTTCGATTTTATATTTTCCTGTCATTCAATTTTCCCATCTTTTCGGCCATATTTAACGCTTCTGCCAATGTTTTTGAGTTTGGATTCGGTCTTAATTCTAATAACTTCCGCAGTTCCGCATCTTCATACTTTTCCAGTCTACCAGAACGGTCTTTGTTTTGCACATAGAAATCACCACTTTTGAATTGTCGGACTGTTTAATAAATATATGCATTCGAAATATTCTTTTTGAAATACCCTGTATAATATGGTGTGAAATTTAGACAGTGTTTTATTTATTCTTCACTATACTAGTATTAGTAGTGTTATTATGCTATAAGAACGAGAGAACAAAATTAAAAACGGCTAGGGTTTTTTTTTAATTTTATTTTCCTGCGAGCAAGATAATCGTACAAATTTTTTAAGTGGTATTGTTTCCAATATTGTACGTTGCTGCTTTTTAAACCATGCGCATATTACTCTCAACTGCTGTAGTTCGTTTGAGATTTCTATATGAACATAATGTAACGAATATATATGTATATGGATCTATGTAAGTACTCCATTGTGTCTAACCAGTGGCGTCGGCTAAAGGTGCAGTTAAGGGGAGTCACGGCGGGTCAATAGGGAACGTGAGAGCGGCTTGCTCGCAAAAATGAGATTGCATTTCACGGTCGAATAGTGACGATCGACACTAATTACCGATGAGGGGATCTCTGCATGTCGCTCCGTCTCCTTTCCACGAACTACGTTCCAAGACCGTAAGTTCACATCACCGGCGCGCCGTCCGTCGACGTCGTTGTCGTCGGTCTATGTCGGTAACCCGGGCTCCGTCACGCTCTGCACGCTTTACTATAATCCACGTCGTAATGGTCTAACTATTCATCGGTTTAGGCTCGGCTATTCGGTATCGTCCAGGCAAGGTGGCTGCTACGCTCGCTTGCTGCAGCAGTCCGTGCTGCTGAAAGAAGAGCACCTTTTTTTTGCACAGGTTCGGTATTTCCGGTCGCGAACTAGATGTTAAAATAGAATAGCTGAAGTAAAAAGAATGAAATTATTACGTTGCGTATCGATAATAACCGATATTAAACTTACAACTTTTATGAAATGCCTGTTCTTGTATTAATTATAATTATGATTAAAGAAGGGGCAAAAACGTAAATACGAAGGAAATAGAAAACACTTCTTATGCGAGTGAACAATTGTATTTTCGCTTTTATTATGAAAACAGAAATTTTCTATTATTCACAGTAGCAACTGCATAGGAATTAGATTAAATAAATATGTTTGTATTGTGGTATAATCGTCATCATTAGAAGCTGCGACAATACAATTTATTGAAATTACCACTCCCTAAAAAAATATTCACGATTTTTTAATACAATTTATACAACCTAACTGTTTTTTAAACTCGCGGACCACTTTTAAAATTACGCGCCAAAATCATCTGCTATCATTAGTCCTGAAAACATATGTTCACATAGGGGCATTTTTAAACAATTGTTGTACGTCTATGTCGCCATTACAGATTAAACATCGTATTTGTTATATAAGTTGTTGAATTCCTTTCGCTTATTTAGTTTTCGTCCTATTTTTTTGAAGTAATAGTTCTTTTCAAAACTCAGGTGGTGACGTGAAGTGCGAGAAGTCTTTCGGGTGAAAAGGAAGAACTAGTGGAAGAGATGACGAAAGAACTAGTGGAAGAGATGACAGAAGAGCTAGTAGAAATATTATCAGTAACTGAACCAAAAAAGGAAGGTAAAGGGGTTAAGAAATTACATTATACTTTTCCCAGCGATGTCCAATAAGTTCAATACCCTTTTCATAATAAGAACTGTCTTGCTCCTCAAAATAGCCATTAACTGCTGACATCACGTCTTCATCGTTGGAAAATCTTTGACCGCTGAGACATTTTTTCAAGTTTGGGAACAGAAACTAATCCGAGGGGCTGGATCTGGCGAATAGGGTGCATGTGGTAGCAATTCGAACTTTAATTCATTAATTTTGGCAATTTCAATAACGGATTTGCGAGCTGGTGCATTGTCTTGATGAAACAACACTTTCTTCTTAGCCAAATGCGGCCGCTTTTTCTTGATTTCTTCGCTCAAATGTTGCAATAAGTCCGCATAATACTCGCCGTCGACAGGTTTTCCTTTCTCAAGATAGTCAATGAAAATTATTCCACGCGCATCCCAAAAACCCGATGCCATGATCTTGCCTGCAGATGAAACAGTCTTCGCATATTTTGGCGCCGGTTCTCATTTTTGAGTCCACGGTTCTGATTGTTCTTTTGTCTCAGGTGTGAAGTGATGCACCCATGTTTCATCCACGGTTATGAAACGGCGCAAAAAGTCTGCTTTGTTGCTGCAAAATTTCGCTAAACACTTAATTGAAACATCTTCACGATACTGTTTTTGCTGAGCACCCATTTTGCACACAGCTTTCTCATATCCAAATTTTCAGATAATATGCGATGTACCGCACTTTTTGAAATGCCTACTATGTCTGCTAGCTCGCGCACTTTCAGTCGACGATCATCCAGTACCGCTTTGTGGATCGACCACTGCAATGCTCGTCTTGGCAGCTCGTACGGCCTCGGTTAAATTCTGCTGCCTAATATTTCACTGTTGTAAACGAAGGGGCAGACTCACCCAGAGTAAAATCCAGTTCAGCGATGACCAATGGCTGAACTGGATTTTTTTTTCTCTATTTTTACAAATTCACTGAAAACGTTAACTATTGATGGTTGCCAAACAAATACTAAACAACGTGGCGTTTTCAAACTTAAAATATGTGCTTTATATGTATATTGTGTACTTTCTAGTATAGTGATATTTTTCAAACAACTACCGCTATCTCTAAGTCAGGCCGGGTACTTATGGGACCACCTTGGTTTTGAAATAAAAATGCAATAATATATTAAATTACCTAGACTTGAATAATTCTCCATGGTTAAACTTATTTCCTTTCAATTGTAATTTAATTATCATCTCCATCCTCAAAATACTTTAGTTGACTAGAATACATATTATACATACATTCAAATTGTGTTAGTTTTATGTTTTAGTCTAAAGAAGTCATAGTATTGACTAAACAATTGTTACCACCCTCGTATTTTAAGATAAGTGATTAGTTTTAAGACTAGAATAACATTTTAAATTACGTGAAACGAATCTACAGTGCGACACTGGTTAATTATCTGATGATGATGACAACTTAATTGTCGAAATGCGTATACAGAATACGAACAATATTGTGGAAAGAGGTTTTATTTGACTTTTCTAATTAACGCCCTATTATAATCAGATGTACACATTTCATGATTTTTAACATTCTTAGAGTGTACAAAAACTTTTGCGATTGGCTGTATTTTCTTAAATTATTATTTCTGAAACGTGCGATATAAATTTACTTACTCTTACAAAACAAATGCAATGCAACAATTACAAATAAAAATGTGCATATCTTTAATAACGAAATTAACGTTAGAATTTGCATATTTTAGTCCGTAATTAACATATCATATAGTTAATTAATAATGAAGTATAGCTTATCTAACGAGATTATCTTGCTCTCAAAATTACTAACCTTAGATAGTAGACTAACAAATTCATATATTCGAATAAAAATCACTGCACTCATTAAAAATGTAAATGGGGGCTCCATTCTGTGTCTAAAATATTTTACACCACCGTTTTTTCACTGTCTGCTTGTATTCTAGTTTAGGATGAACTAGAACATTGAACTTGGTTTTTATTCAGGTTCCTCACCATAGTCGGTACTTTCATATGAAGCGGCGAAAAAAACTTGGAAAACCCACGAATTTATAGAACGAATATATCGAATCTATACGGAATAGACGTTTTTATTTTGTATGGGTACATATACTGCTTAAAGTTTAATTTAATATAAAAAGTGGGTTTTACTTGATCGATTTTTTTCGAATTAAATTTCTAATTATGTAAATATAATTTAAATACGGATCTAGTGCCTTTGGGCTTTAAATTTAGAGCTCTTTCAATTATCTATTGTTTAATTATTTAAAGAGATTGTGTGTAATATAGTAAGTCTTTGACCTGCAACGGCTTATAAATGGGAAAAGTGAGCGTAAAAAAAACAACTATTTTTGAATTTTATTAAATTACCACATTCTAAATTTTATTTTGTTTCGAAATTTTCAATCTTGCTGTCGCATTGAGAAAATAAAAAACTTGAAAAACTAGGTTAAAATTGTCATTTTTGGATCTGTAAATGGATTATCTTAGCGTTTGAATGATTTCGGTACAAAAAGTAGTGTCTGAATTAATATCTTTTTATAAGTTTTTCGACTTAATCCTGAGAGAATAAAAATTTGAAAGCCACGTCAAAATTTAAACATTGCATTATTTAAAATTTGTATGATTTACTGTAAAAAGTAATATGTTTGTATTCTGCTAGTTTAGAATTACTGTACTATTTTGACGAAAATCTCGATTTTTTTTTTCAAAATTCTTTCGATTTGTAAAAACTGGCGTGTTTAAAAGTTATTATACGAGGATAGTTTGACAAGTAGTGAGAATGACACATGGCGCTCTAATTGGTAAAACAAATGCATTAGGTGAATCTGCTCCATAATCCGCCACAATAAGTAGATGGGTAAATGAATTTAAACGTGGTAGAACAAGCTGTGTTGATGAAGCGCGCTCTGGAGCACCCAAAATCGTGACTTCTAAGGAAATGATTATAAAAATCCATAATATTATTACGCAAGATCGACGACTCAAAGTGAGAGAGATAGCAGACATGGTAAACATTTCAACAGAACGCGTACACCACATTTTAATGAAAGAATTGGGCCTTTCCAAGCTTTCGGCAAGATGGGTGCCGCGATTGCTTACGACCGATCAAAAGTTCACTCGTTTGCGCATTTCCAATGAGTGTTTGGACTTTTATAAGCGAAATCCGATTGATTTTTGTAGGCGATTTGTTACTTGCGATGAAACTTGGGTACACTACAGTACACCCGAAACTAAACAACAGTCGAAACAATGGTTAGAAAGTGGTTCTGCACCTCCAAAGAAAGCAAAAACCACATTATCGGCAAACAAGGTGGTGGCATCAATTTTTTGGGATTCAAAAGGCATTTTGCTCATTGATTACCTTCAGAAAGGTGCCACAATAAACGGACAATATTATGCAGAACTTCTACAAAAATTAAATGTTGGGATTCGTGCTAAACGGCCAGGAATGGCAAAGAAAAAGATTCTGTTTCACCAAGACAACCCTCCCTCGCATACCAGCACAGTTGCGATGTCCAAAATCCACAAGTTGCATTTCCAATTAGTACCGCATGCGCCTTATTCGCCGGATCTAGCCCCTTCCAACTTCCACTTTTTCCAAAATTGAAAACGGCACTAGATGGAAAGAAATTTTCGTCTAACGACGAGTTTATCATCTTCGTAAGTGAGTATTTTGCAAGCCTTCCGGAATCGCATTTTAGAAATGGCATAAGGGCATTGGAGCACCGTTGGAATAAATGCATTGCTCTTTTAGGAGAATATATTGAAAAATGAAAATTATTTCGTATTTAAAAAATTCGTTTTTCTTTTCCATTCTCACTACTTGTCAAATTACGCTCGTACAATTACAAATGCTTGCCTCTTGGCATTTCCGAAGGTCCTAAAAACGATTTTAATATGAAAACTTATCTGTTTTCTGGTTTAATCCTGAGATATTGAGAAACATAGATAACCATTGTTACGTTGAGGTTATTCTGTTATCATATAAAATGAAAACGTTTTACCCACTGCGAAATCCTAGATCGAAAGCTTTTTATTTTGGCGCAAAATCTTAATTTCTTTTTTTTTCAAAATTTGTTAGTGTACAATTACAAATGCTTGGCTCTGACGTTTTCGAAGGTACTCAAATGGTTTTAGTACGAAAATTTATATGTCTTTTGATTTAATCCGAAATACTTGTAAAACGATTATTATGTTGAGCTAACAGAATAGCCAACTTTGTGCGTGGATAAATTATAAATATTGTGTAAACATTTACGGAATTGAAACAACGTTTATAAACGGTACTTTGCAGAGGTAATTGAAAATATTAGACTAATGAAAGCTTCAAATTAATACGGCGGTGTTTCTAAACTTTATATAATTTAAAATCGTTTTTTTAGCTTAAAAATTGTAGTTTTTGTTTCTATTTTCGTTTATTATGTGAATCTATTTATAACATAAATTGTTTATAAAGCAGTTAATTCTGCTTTATTTTCTATTCAACTTACGTACATAAAAGTTCACATTTCGCTATTACTTCTTAAATATCTTATTCCCCCAGGATTAAACTGAAAAAAATTTAATTTTGGTTTATATTACATATAAATCTCCCCTTATATATATATATATATATATATATATATATATATAGAGGAGGTATGGCAATTAAATAACGAGACTGCCCTCTTTCCACAGCGCAACCACGTCGGGCGAGGATGTAATTGGAATATCATTGACGTTGATGCTTCCCAAGCAACAACCACGTATCTGCTTCTGGGTTTCCGGACTGGAACCGCGTCACTTGTATTTCGTACCCATTTGTATGGGACATTTTCAGGGCTGAACTACTGCACTGAAACAGTTTCAGGAAAATGCAGACTTTCTGTTTTTTACAAATTCGTCTAAACTATTATGTAATGAGTCTTCCAATAGGTACTTCCAAACTTTGACAGTTGATAGCGGCCATATTGTTGAAGCTACATCTGTCGAATTGGCTGTCATTTATTCAGTCTATTTTGCCAAATCATCATGGGCGGATATAGCGTTCAACAACACGTGCAAATGATAAAATTGTTTTATCAAAATGTGTGTTTTATTCGGGCAACGTTCCGCGCGCTTCGCCCGTTTTACGGTCGCCATAATCGCCCTATCGAGAGGACTATTCACAGTGTGTGGTGGATAAATTTGAGTCCACTGGCTCAGTAAACAATGAACTAATACCCGTACGACGACGGAACGCAAGATCTGCCGAAAACATCACCGATGGAGAGTGTGCAGGAAAATCCGAGCCAGCCGATTTCGCGTCGCTCACAAGAACTCGGCCTTTCGCAGACCATAATTTGGCGAATTTTGCGTCGTGACTTGGGCTTGTGCCCGTACAAAATTCAACTGGCACAGGAGCTGAAGATAAACGTCCATAGATTACGACGCGTGTTCGCAATGGGCCCTGTAGCAGTTGAAAACTGACACTAATTTCCATAAAAAATCACCTTCGGCGATGAGGCCCATCTTTGAATGAATGGGTCCGTCAACAAATAAAATTATCGAATTTGGGATGATACCAATCCACATGAGATCTAAGAGCGTCCAATGCATCCCGAAAAAGTCACTGTTTGGTGTGGATTTTGGGCTGGCGGCGTCATCGGTCCATATTTCTTTGAGAACGACGTTGGCCAGGCCATCATCATCAACGGCCAGCGCTGTAGGTCCATAATTACCTACTTCTTTGGCCTGAATTGGATGATATGGACGCCAATGACATGTAGTTTTAACAGCACGGCGCTACGTGCCACACAGCTCATGTCGCATTGGACATTTTGCACGAGCGATTCGAGAGCATGGTCATCTCACGTGGAGGTGATGTGAACTGGCGACGAGATCGTGCGATTTGACCCCGTTAGACTTTTTCTTGCGGGCTTTCCTTAAGTCGCAGGTCTATGCGAGTAAGTCACAAAGCACAGCGGCCCTCAATGCCAACATAACCCATACCGTCGGTAAAATTCAGCCTGATTTATGCGCCAGAGTCATGGAAAACTGTGTATCCGCGGCGGACATTTGCACGATGTTATATTCCATTCATAATGGCATCGATAGGCCTTTCAAACGAATAACAAATTTCCATGATATCTCACACACACTTTGTTTTATTTAAATTTAAAGATAGGAAGCGCTTAATGAAAGACCAGTTATAAATACAGGAAGCAATACGAGAAACTGCTTTACCATTTACTACATAAAATAACTTTGAGTCGACGATTGTCCTGGAAAACAAAACTATATTAATGAGCATATAAATAAGATATAAACCCATTTTTTTGTAAAAATTAATATGTGGATAATAAATACAGATACCGCGTTAAAAAAGCTATTCTATCAAATACAAGGGTGCCTCTTTATAGGTTAGAATTGCATTTTAAGGTCGTATATTGTGGAATTTCAAAAATATCACCTTCATTTCGATTGTTAATTTGTTTTCTTTCCTTAAACATACGTTCTACTTAAAACAGGTATCTTTAGCCGTAAATGTTTTTTATAATTTAAAATTTTAGACTGACCTAATCAAAATATTTTCGGTGTTTGAAACATAACCAATATTAATTTCGTAACAGTAGTGTTTCTAATTTTTTTAAGAAAACCAATTATTACTTCGTAAATACCTGGAATAATTTATGTAAACATAGAAATTGTATACTTCTTTCATAACATTATATTATTACCATATAATAACTTAATAAATTATGATTTGTATTCGTTATGGAATATCTGGTTTTTGTAGAGATCTCGAAAGCTTTCGAATACGTAAATTTGGTCGTCTCGATTTGTGTCTTTGACGCTTCAGTAGTTTGTGTTAATAGAAAATCTATTTCTAGAAAAAAACGCTAATTATTTCCCAATGAACATATTTAATACCATTCTACACAATGAGGCAAAACAACTTTTTGGAAATTCGAATTTATCATTACCGATGCGGTTTCATACTTTCAAGTAACAATAAATTACATCATTATTTTCATCGATTTATAATATCATCACGTTTAAAATGAAAGTTAACAAATTTTCGAAATACATTTGACGGTTTTTTGGTTTGTAAATAATACGTATTTATAACTGTTTATAATTTATGTATTATTACGAGGGTAGCCGTTAATATTTCGGGAACTGGCAACACTGTCAGCGTTGCCTCCAATCTGATGATTGCATCGTAATGTTTCGTTGTTTTTGACAATATATTTACCTTGACAGTTTTATTATCCGGTCGCTATTTCTATTGTTGACAGTAACTTGACAATTTTATGTCAACGAAAAAATGGAATTAACTCCCGAACATTTTCGTGCAATTATTTTTCATAACTACTTTCGGCGTAGATTATCTCAACAAGAATGCATTAACTAGCTGAATTCTTTATATGGTGATGAAGCACCATCGAAAACTACAGTATATCGTTGGTACAGTGAATCCAAACTCGGACGGCGTGCTTTGGATGATGAATTTCGTGAAGGTCGTCCCACCAATGCTGTTGTGTCCGAAAACATTAATGCAGTGTCTGAATTGATAATGCAAGACCGTCATATGACATACCGTGAGATCGAGGCATCTCTAGATATTAGTAACACCAGCGTGCATAAGATCATGCATGGTCATTTAGCCGTTAAGGAGCTATGTTCACATTGGGTACCACATAATTTGACAACCGTTTAAAAAAGGACTCACGTCGATTTGTGCTAAGAAATGCACTAAAATACAAAGTTGTCATAGGTGATGAATCTTGGATCTATACGTATGAGCCCGATAGAAAACAACAGTCGACTGTGTGGGTATTTCGAGATGAGCCAAAATCAACAAAAGTTGTTCGCCCTCGAAGCACGCCTGTTTCTTCGAAAAAACTGATCACGTTGCAACCGTGCCTTAAATAGTTGTAGAATGCTCAATTTCGCATGGTACACAACTACGAGTATTTGTTTGCCAAAAGTTTTTGAAGAAATAAGGAAAACAAACCGAAAACGACAGATCATTCTCCACCATGACAATGCGAGCTCTCACAGATCGGTTCAAATAGTTGAATATTTGACCGGGCAAAACATTGTATTGATGAGCCATCCGCCGTACAGCCCTGATCTAGCACCCTCTGATTTCTTTTTGTTCCCACATGTAAACAACAATAAACTTCGTGGTCAACGGTTTTCTACGCCGGAAGACGCAATTAAGGCATCCAAAACTCATATTTTGGAGATACCGCCTTCATAGTGGCAGCAATGCTTTTCGGATTGGTTTAAACGAATGCAAAAGTGCATTGATTTTCAAGGAGGATATTTTGAAAAGCAATAAAACTATTTTCGATAATAAAAATTTTTTTTTGTTTGCTAATCTCGAAATATAAACGACTACCCTCGTACATAACTTTAAAATATTACAGAGCCTTGTCATCATAATTTTTTCAATCAAATTTGGTACCTAATTAGAAAAATATGACGTTACTAGGCAACACGCAGTTGTTTGTTTTCATCATGGTTAAGTAGATTTTTTTCTTGTTTCTCTCGTATATAACGATGCGCTAAGATCATATATAAATCATCGTAGCAAAATAAAAATATATTTACACATACATATGTATGTATGTATGTGCGTAGCATATTTTAGTGAGTTAACGATCCGGGTTAAAGCACCTCGCTATCGCAAAGGTAATTATTGTACATAAATCATTTGTTTTGTGACTCGGACGCCCCGGTCGTGAGAGATGCGTTTTCTAAACTGACTAATTAATGTGTGCAGGTACTTTGTTTTAAAGAAGTTCAGAAACATGATTGCGTTGTGTACGATAGACTTTTTACGTTGCAGGCTTACGATTTTGAAAAAACTTTGGAAATAGAATACACTTATCGGTTAACTAATTGTGTGCATTTTGTAATTGATGAGATACAATATAGGCGAAATATCTGAATGTTCTAACCTTTATTTGTAAGCGAAAATATGTGAATTTGTAAACGTATTAAATAGATGAAAGGTATCTTTGGGTTTGCCACCAGCAAACGGTACGACAGCTGTAGTAAAAGTAAATCTATTGCAACGAGAATATTGAAGATGATTCAGACGATTACAATGGGGAAAAATTTTTAACACAATTTCTATCGAGTTCGATTTTTTCCTACCGCGAATCCATGTGATGATGATGTCAACTTAGTTGTCGAAATACGTATACAAATACAAACATTGAAGTAGGATCATTTGTTGCTTTTTTAGATTAGCATTTTAGGCAAACCATTTGTACATTGAAGCTTAATATTTTCACCAGACGATTTTCGTAATCGGAAATAGTTTTACTCCTAAATTCGATCTGTCCAGTCGATAAATCCCGGAAAGTCATTACTGGTTTTTTCGTAAAAAAACTACATAGTTTTCAAGAAAATGGAAAAATTTAATTATTGTAAGTACTGGCCATTTGATTCTACACATCTGGCCCATCTTTCAGGCAATTTATGGATGCCATCTCAAAAAAATTGTTTGTCCTTTAAGCAAAACCATTCATCGAGCCATTTTCTGACTTCTTCGAAATTGGCGAAGTGCTGCTTTGCAAACGCGTGTCCATTGATGCGAAAAGGTGATAGTCGGACGGGGCAAGGTCATGGGAGTACGGCAGGTGCGATATTATATCTCATCCAAATGCTTTCGACGCTTCTTTGACCGATTTAGTGTATGAAACGCCGCGTTATCGTTTTGTAAAATCACTTCACCGTGTCTTCAGGCCCATTTTCGAAGTTTTTCTACCAATTCATGGTTTTAATTGATAAGTTGTTAACGGCAGCGATTTGTATTAACTGTTTCACTAGGTTTCAACAGTTCGTAATACATTACGCCACTTTGGTCCCACCAAACACAGAGCAATGTCTTGCGACCAAAACGATTTGGCTTCGTAGTCAATGGGCCGGCTTCGCCAAGTGATAATAATGATTTTTGCACTTAGGATTTTCGAAATAAATCGATTTTACATCACCCGTTACCATTCGATACAGAAACGACTTTCGATTCTATCTTTGAAACAGCATTTCACAGACGATTATTCGATTTTCCATTTGCCTGTCATTCAATTGATGTGGGACCCATTTTCCCATTTTTTGATTTTTTCCATTGCTCGTAATCGGTCACTAATCGTTTCTTTGGCCGCATTTAATGCTTCTGCCAATTGCTTTTGAGTTTGGGTTGGGTCTTCATACAATAACCCCTGCAGTTTCGCATCTTCAAACTTTTTCGGCCTACCACAACGCTCTTTGTCTCGCACATCGAAGTCACTACAAGCCTCACATGTTTTTATAGTTGGAGCATGCCCACCGTAAGTTTCTACAAACAAACGATGACTTTCGACGGCCCTTTTTTTTGATTAAATAAGAAAAGTAGTGCGTGCCGCAAATGCACTTTTCAAACACGAAATTCGAAATTTTTAAAGAGGTATAAATCTATGACGGTGTTACTTTCGCAAAATGTAACGTGCATGGCTTTGAAGTTCGATGTCAGTAGAATAAAATGACATATGAGTCAAATCATTGCATTGCATATTTAAGCCTAGAAACATTTGTTAGGAAAGCCGGTAATGACTTTCCGATACACCTGGTACACATTGTGAACTTATGGAACATTAATCACATTTATTTTACAAGAATTTCTTCAGCACGTGGATTTTTAAATGTGTGCGAATTCTTTTCTGATAAAAATTCAGCTTTCAAAATGCAAAAAGAGTTCGATTTTCATATACGAGTACGTTGATATGGTGTTTTAATGAAAGTAACGGATTTCTTTTGTAGTCTTTTCTCATTTAAAAAGCGATAATTATTGATGCCTTTCTTTCAGCGATAAATCGTCATAGTTGGTCAAGCATGACCGATTATAAATTCACGTTTTGTTTAATGTTAGTTTTAGTATCCATCGTCTTGAGCTCATAATAGACTTTATTGACAATTTTGTTGCACTGCACCATTCACGTATTTTTCCACTAAACACGCACGATTCGTTTCTTTCGCCTCGATTGTTTTTGTTTTTCTTTCTTTTTTTTGGTTATTGAAATTGAAGACATGAAAACGCTTCATTTCATAATATTATCGCCTTCCTTTTTTTAGGTAGCTCACCTTTCGATTTTATGGAAAGTTACGTTAAAAATACAATTATTTTTGTATGAAACTATAATGACACTACACTACAAACATTTTAAAAACTGTAAGATAGGTAAAATTATATATAAAAGAAGTATAATAATAAAACGCACATCGAAAATTATAATTTAAAAAGTCATTTAACGAGTAAAAGCAATTCTCCACTGGCATTGTTCTCACTAACTTTTCAAGTTTATTCAAGCGTAGGTCTCTTATCTTATTAGGTAGTTTGTTGTAAATCTTCACACCTTAGTAATTAGTACTTAGGTACTTTTTCTAAATGCTGATACGGTATGACCAAACTGTTCTGATTTCTTGGCTCCTAGTCATGAAAATCACTATTTGAAGAGAACTTATGGAATAATTTGTGGAAATATTCGAAAGAGGCAAGTATGTATTGGGTTGGCAACTAAGTACTTTCGGTTTTTACTGATAGAGAGCGTTGCTTTATTTTTTGTATAACGTATGTTAGTGCTGTACTTTACCGTTTGTCGCGTGATACTAGTCACATTGACGTAACTTCGGAAGCAAGTAGTGCGTGATTTTTATTAAAGCTATTAGTTGTGGGTTAATTTTAAATGGAGTGCAGAAACGAACATTTTCGACATATTTTACTATTTTATTTCCGTAAAGGAAAGAAAGCTGCTGCGGCTCGCAAAAAGATATGTGAAGTTTATGGTGCTAATTGCTTAACAGAGCGCACGTGTCAGAATTGTTATAAAAAATTCCGTTCTGGAGATTTTTCCCTCAAAGTTGAGCAACGTTCTGGTCGGCCTACTGAAGTCGATGATGACCAAATCAAAGTCATAATTGAAGAGGATCGTCATATAACTGTTCGAGAGGTTGCGGAGAGGCTACATGTATCGCACACAATAATTGAAAAACATTTAAAATGTCTTGGGCTAGTTAAGAAGCTTGATATTTGGGTACCTCACGAATTTAAAGAAATTCATTTAACACAAAGAATCAACTATTGCGATATGCACACCTTAGACGAAATGAAACCGAAACTTTCTTAAAAAGAATCATCACTGGTGATGAAAAATGGGTCCTGTACAGTAACATGGTTCGAAAACGATCATGGAGCAAACACGATAAACCAGTTCAAACCACATCGAAAGCTGAATTGCATCCAAAAAGGATCATGCAGTCAGTTTGGTGGGATTACAAAGGTGTTATGTTTTTCGAGCTACTTCCAAGGAGCCAAACGATCAATTCTGATGTTTACTGTCAACAATTAATAAAACTGGATAAAGCAATCAAAGAAAAACGGCCAGAATTGTCAAATCGGAAAGGTGTAGCTTTCCACCAAGATAATGCAAGGCCTCACACATCTTTGGCAACTCGTGGGAAACTATCGGAGCTTGGCTGGGAAGTGATGCCACATCCCCCATATAGCCCTGATCTAGCACCATCTGATTACCATTTATTTCGAAGTTTGCAGAATTCTTTGAATGGTAAAACTTTCACAAATGACGATGACCTTCACTCGCACCTGGTTCAGTTTTTTGCTGATAAGGACCAGAAATTTTATGAGCGCGGAATCATGCAGCTGAAAGAAAGATGGCAAAATGTAATTGAACAAAATGGAAAATATATAATTGATTAAAAACTATTCTTTGTTTAAAAAAAAAGTATTTTATTTTATACTACAAAACCGAAAGTACTTAGTTGCCAACCTAATATAAAGATGGGAAGGTAAGTATATTATAATTTCATCTTCCAAACAGAAATGAAATTATACAGACGAAAGAAAATTTAAAAGATGTAATAAAAAGTTCGCAGAATCGAAAGTGAAGAAACATAATTGCTTTGTCTTTTTAGCGTAGTTATTACTTTGTTTTCTATTCAAAATAATAGCATTTAGATTGTTTGGGTAATAATACACATCTTTAATGGCATCTAAAATTTTAAAAAATATATTGTTAACAATTTGTAACTAAGTACGGACATTTCTTAATTAATTCCTACCCTTTTGTACTCCTTATCAATATTATGTTATATTACATGTTTCTTTCTAAATACAGCGTGTTTCAAAAAGAATATATATATTACAAAGTATTATTGAGTCCAAACTATCGATCGTTGCGCCCCGGCTCGGCTATTGGAGAAACGAATAGATAGTCTAGTTTATTTAACAGCCGCTAGATATTAGTTGTCTTCCGTTTTTCTTGGTAACAGTCATATGTTTAAAATGGCTACACCTCACCAGAAATCATTTTGTGTTCTAGAGTTTGCGAAGTGCAATTCCGTGATTACAGTGCAAAGACGTTTCAGGTTGAGCTACCAAATTGATCCTACCGAATGGGTGGAACATTCGCACACGGTATCGACAGTTTGTAAATACAGGATGTGTATGTAAAGGAAAGAGCCCTGGCCGCCGTCGTGTTTCTGAAGAAAATGTTGCACGAATTCAAACTGCTTTCCAACGTAATCCTTCAAAATCAACTCGTCGTGCCAGTCGGGAGTTACAACTGCCTACAACAGCAATTTGGCGTGTTTTGAGACGTCGGTTGGTTATGAAGCCGTACATGTTACAGTTGTTACGAGCTCTGCGTCCTGATAACAAACGGAAACGTGTGGCATTTTGTAACGAGATTCATGATGCTATTGACAATAATAATACTTTCGAACAACGCATCGTGTTCAGTAACGAAGCGACTTTCCATGTCAGTAGTCTGGTAAACAAACACGATGTCTGAATTTGGGATCTACAGAACCCACATGCAGCCATTGAACATGAACGAGATTCACCTAAAATCAATGTGTTTTGTGCGATATCCCGATCATCTGTTTACGGCCCACTCTTCTTTGATGGAAACACAGTTAACGGTCAACAGTATCTCGCTATGTTACAAAATTGGTTGTTTCCGAGGCTGCACGAAGACAACTTCATTTTTCAACAAGACGGGCTACCTCCTCATTGGAGTCGCCAAATGCTTGATTATCTGAATGAAATTCTACCGAACCGTTGGATTGATCATCAAGGAGCTGGCGACTTAGCATGTCTCAGCTGGGCTCCACGGTCACCGAATTCGACACCCTGCGACTCCTTCCTGTGGGGTTTCGTTAAAGACAATGTTTATGTACTACCACTCCGACAGAACCTGGAAGAGTTGAAGAACCGGAACCGTACTGCCATAACATCAGTGACGAAGAACATGCTCGCCCGAGTACGGGAGGAGTTTGAGTATCGATGTGACATTGTTCGTGTCACTGATGGAAGACATATTGAACATCTAAAATCTGAACTTGAGAGGTTTGTAAATATGTGTGTAAAGTTTCATATTCGTATGTCTCAAAATTTAATAAATATATGCCTTCGAAATACGTATATTCTTTTTGAAACAGCCTGTATATGCTTTTATTAGAATCTAAGTAAAATGATTGGATTTTTATTGAAAATAAAAAATACACGCCTTTGTTTAAAAAAAATATATTGTATATGCATTCTTAAAGGGCGTCAATTTGTCTTTTTGCCCGGCGCGACGTAATCGCTAAAGCGGGCGCTGCATGTATCCTCCTCATGGTAATGACTACATTAATTTACTTCATTATCTTGATTTTCAATCGTTTTTAGCTAGGCGTGACTTATTTAGTGCCAAATCTTTGATAAAAGCTGTCAATAATACAATTGTCTTACCGTTTATTTTGTAACAGATAAGCTTTGGTGTTTCCTCGAGGTTCAAGTCGATCTAATGATATCGTTCTGGTTCCAACAAACGTTTTATGCAAAACTCTTCGCATATGAGTAGGAATGCTGTATTTGTGAAACCGTTTAGTGTTCTGCAAATCTAATGTCTATTGTTTTATTTTTCATTTATTTAAATTCAATTTAATTTCTTTTATATGATGCATTTATAATTACTTATGTTTAGCTTGTATTTTTGGCACTGTACCTTCTTTAGTCATGCAGTTGGTTATCTGTTGACCTAATACAGATTACTATTGTTATTGCATAAGCCCGTTAATGATTATACTCTGTTACAGCCCAAGGAACAATTTTTAAATTTCGCGGGTGTTTTAAGTTGCCCAAGGAAAAAATAACTACATCTAAAATTATATTTTATTTTATTACAGCGTGAATATTAATAATTAAGGTGTATATTTCAAAATCAAAATTAAAACGAAAACCGTACGCATTAAAAACATGTTATTTCCTAATTTCTTGAATGAATTGAAATCATAGCTAACCTTTATTTTTACTACTACCAACTCAAAACTTCCGCGTAATTTAAAAATTGTTCCTTGGGAGTGCTTCGGCACTGCAGGTTCTTAATTGGTTGATGGGACAAAAATTACTAGACTGGAGGTAATGATGTAGCATTTATTATAAATATTACATGTTAGCATGACATATAAAGGTGTGAATGAATTTATAACTAACATAAGTTTCTTGAAAGAGACAAAACAAAAAAAAACATACAAAAGAATATGTTATATCGTTAATCTATCGTATTTAATAACCTAATTGATATATGAATCTTTACTTCCGTATAGTTACATATATTATTCACAAGTTATTACTATTAATGAAACAAATATTTACGTATCATAACTACTAACGTAACTTAACTATCTAGTACATAATGTCATTTACAAAATGGTTTAATCTGACCTGTTCGTGGCTTGCAGAGAGGCGTCGATGCTGGGCCCCAAAATAAAAGGAAAGGAGGGCGAACTCCCAGGAGAGAGAACCAAGCCCAAACGGCAAATCACACACAGAAAATAAAAACCCTATAGATCACAATACTGTAACACAAGTACGTTAAGGAGGTCAGAGACATACCTGTAGATGTTAAAAAGGAATCATTCTATTATTAATAACACCCTATCAACTACATATGTTTCATCGAATGCACGAATCGTCAGGTTGATTGGTGTTATTAATAATAGAATGATTCCTTCAGAGTGTATTATCATATCTTTCGATACAGAAAATAATGAAAATATCACATCTCCCTCTCTCGACCAATACATAAATGTATTGACCGACAAAGCAAGAACGCTTCTATCTTACAGATCGGAGACTATGTTTCCAGTGTATAAGAGACAGAAACTTACATCTCGGCTTTATGCCAATTAAAGAATGTTAAAAGGAATCATTCTATTATTAATAACACCCTATCAACTACATATGTTTCATCGAATGCACGAATCGTCAGGTTGATTTGTGTTATTAATGAACGATTCCTTCAGAGTGTTTATCATATCATTTCGATACAGAAAATAATGAATAATATCATATCTCCCTCTCTCGACCAATACATTTATGTATTGGTCGAGAGAGGGAGATATGATATTATTCATACCTGTAGATGTTGTTCAGCGTTTTACTCCTTGAACCACGCTTGGAATGGTAGACGTCGCTTTTTAATTAAGGAGTTTTATTACTCTTAACACGATGTTTTCATGTGCCTACAATTTCATAAATCCCTTCAACGAAGGAGCACTATCTCAAATATTTTAGTGACCGTCTTCCCCAACGTCTGGTTCGTCTCTGCCTCTCCTTATCGGGGTGCGGAGTGATGCAAAGGGAAAGGGGGGAGCTATTAAGGCGGCTAACTGAGTCAACAAAAGAATGACATCATGCTCAGGCCTATGAACGATAACAAAACTATTGAAAACAACTACGCTTCACAATATGCAACAATGACCCTTAACATAATTGAACAAACACCGAATATACGAAAGTTACACTATATGAAAATGAATAGAAATGAAATACTAATACGCATTTGAACATACGTGATTTTAACGATAATACGAACGTTATACAGAGTTTTCGTAAATGAGACAAATAATTTAGAAGAAGTGAATTAAACTGTAATAACTCTCTATCACGAACAGATAGACTAATAATTACGCGCGATCAGCACGTTAATGTTTCCTTATTATTTAAACATATAAACATTACGAAGTTGAATCTATGTTCACACACGAGCGCTATTATTTCTTTATTTGATTATTACTAGCGTTTGTATTTTGTAATTGTCTTTTTCAAAACATTGAAAAGTATAGAAATGTGCTGGCAGGAAGTACAGTAAAATATCTACATTTACTAGAATACCTGCGTTTAGTTGAATTTGATGGAGCCTGTGGTTGATTGACTTGATCAATAAGGTTGATATATAACCCCTTTCCACAATTAACTATTTGTAAATTATGTATACGCATTTCGACAACCAAGTTGTCATCATCAGCAGATAATTTCAAAGTGTCGCACCTGGTAAAACACGGCGAAAAAATTGTACAAAAAAACAAACTCCGTACGCGATCCGCACCGTTGAAAACCAAGATGTGCACTACCTGCGTTTGTTACGTATAGTCATAAGGATGTCGGAGTTACTATTGAGAAAGTGGAAGAGAAGCCATTTTAACGTGTCTGATAAGCAGTCGATATTGCACATATTAAAAATATATACATAGCAGAAAAACCGAACCTTTTTAAAATAGTGGCGCCATCTATTAACAATATATGCGTCGGTAAGGCAGATCTTTCACTAATATTATGTCAAAATATCATGACATTTGCATCATTAAAAGCGGAGAAATTGCGCATAAAGTAACAGTGTGTATATGGCAAAGAGCAAATATCAAGTTCTGTTTTGAACTCGGTAAATCCTTTACTGAAACATTTAATTTGATGAAACAAGTATATGGTGATACGTGTTTATCACGTACGAGCATGTATGAGTGATATAACTAATTTCAAAACGGTCATACGGGCATAAATAACGACCAACATCCTGGTGCAAAAAAATCAGTGGTTATGGAAAGTAACATCGAACTCGTGCGTGAATTTATCAGAATTAAATATTTCCAAAGATGCAATTCATCGCATTTTGACACAACATTTAGGACAGAAAAAGATTTGTGCAAAGTTTGTATCACACAAGCTAACTGATGATCAAAAATTGCTCCGAATTCACCATTGTGTACCGACTTGATTAAAGACTCAAAAAAGGACGAAAACTTCAAGTATTTTATTGTAACTGGCGAGGAGGCGAGGTGTTTTCAATATGTTCCAGAGACCAAGCGTTAAAGCTTTGAATGGAAGCATCCAAGCGAAGAAAGACCAAAAAAAGCCGTGTCGAGAAGTCAAGAGTAAAGACAATGTTGATTGGTTTTTATGATTCGAATGACATAGTGCACAAAGAGTTTGTATCATCTAGCCAAGCAGTTAATGGTGTATATTATTCTGGTGTTATGAAGCGCCTTTTGGCACGTGTTCGTCGTGTACGCCCTTAATATCGTGAAAATAGTAGCTGGCGATATGATAATGCATCATCTCATCGCTTGACGCTTATCACTGGTTTTCTAACTACAAATGGCATTTTAACCATCAACCATTCAACGTATTCACCGGATTTGGCACTCTGTGATTTCTGTCTAGCGTCTAGCGTCAAATCTCTGAATGGAAGCTTCCAAGCGAAGAAAGACTGAGAAAACCCGTTTGGAGAAGTCCAAAGTGAGGACAATGTTGATTTGTTTTTATGATTTCAAGGCATGATACACAAAGTGTTTGTACCAACCAGTCAAACAGTGAACGTTGTATATTATCTTTGGCGAGTATTTGTCGTGTACATCCTCAAGATCGTTAAAATGGTATTTGGCGTATGTTACACGATAATGCACCATCTCATCGCTCGACACTTATCACTGATTTTTTAACTACAAATGGCATTTTAACTATCAACGTATTCACCGGTTTTGGCCCCCTGTGATTTCTATCTATTCTCAAAACTACATTTCCCGATAAAAGGACAGCCTTACGCCGACGTCGAAGCCATTAAAAAGGCGTCGACAGCGATCTTGAGCGACATCTCTAAAGATGAACCCAAAAATTAATTCGACATGTTAATTGATCATGCAAGACGTTGCATTGAAGCGGAAGGCGACTTTGAATAAAATAAATGAATTTTATCAAAATAGTAAACTTTTCCTTTTTTGCGTTCTTTCTTGTAAATGCATTTTTCATTACGATGACTTAACTCTTTAAATTTCTTCTCTTTTTAATTTAATAGCTCATTTTATATATAGAATTGGAGAAAATAATTTCATGTACGTTTTGTTATCAAGATTAATTCAAAATAATCTGCATTAATTTTTAATATTTAATATAAAATAAACCAGTTACACTTTAATTATTGTTATTACAACAACTTTTTGAAGTTAACTTTTTGATTAGTGCTAAATGAATAATACATAATTGTATAATATACCTAGTCCTGCCATAAGTATTGATACTAGTGTAAACGCACCTTTTTGCAGATGATAACTTGAAAGCACAAAAATTTTATGTTGGCAGTTCTGACATTTGATATATGCTTTACAAAAGTGCCGAACAATTTCACTATAGCGTGAGTCGTCATTATGGAATGGTCGGATAAAGAGAGCCGTATTGCGGTTATTGCACTTCATAGGTGTGGAATAGAAAGAGCGCGTATTTTTGATTTATTGAAACCGTTAAATATTACGCGTTTGTTTGCGTATCGTACTGTTAAGTTATTCATTGATACTGGAAATGTAATCGACCGTAAAAGATCTGGCAGGCCTCGCATAGTTCGTACACCACAGGCCATCAATGCTGTGAGGTCCCGCATCAATCGACATCCTGTGTGCAAACAGAAAATCATGGTTCGTGAAATGGGTATTGCTCCGAGAACCATGAGCCGTATCATTAAACAAGACCTAGGACTCGGAGCTTTCAAACGACAAACAGGACAGCGCCTGCTTCAGTGATGGTTTGGTGGGGAGTATCTTATGACGGTGTCACTTCCTTGCATTTTTGTGAAAAAGGTGTTAAAACAGCGGCCAAAAACTATCAGCGAGACATTTTAAGCAACGTAGTGGAGCCCTTGAACTACACCATGTTCCAAAACCAACCATAGATATTCCAACAAGACTCTGCGCCCGCTCACAAGGCCAAAACAACTCAGCAATGGCTTGAAAATCATGTACCTGAGTTTATTAGTACTGACTATTGGCCGTCAGCAAGCCCAGACCTAAATCCGCTCGACTACAAACTGTGGTTAATATTAGAGGGCATGGTCTGTAGAAGACCCCATCGCAACCTGGAATCATTGAAGCAAGCGTTAACAGAAGCAGTCGACAATTTTCCCATGGATATCGTCCGTACAGCGATTGATGAGTGGCCCTGCGACTTCGGCGTTGTATTAAGGCAAATGGCGGCCATTTCGAGTAATTTTCATTGTATTTTGTAGCTTTCTATTGCCAAAATAAACTATCAAAAAATAATTTAAATCCAACTTGCAGTTTTCTTTTTGTACTTAAAAACCTTTATGTCAGTATTTATGGCAGGACTTGGTATGTGTACCTAAGACTTTCGTAGCCGATATTTCAGCTACGTGTCAAAAATATTCGCGTGATTTGGTCGTGATTAGTTCATCTATTCATGGTACATACAAAAATTAAAATTGTAGTGTGCGAAGTTTTACGACGGTCAGTGCATCTCATCTAAAAATGTGTTCCAACATATGCAGCATCTGAACACAACCAGAACGAGCATAAATTCAAACTATTTGTTAAGAATATTTGTGTACGACTGATAATACGGCACATATCTACGTATGTACATACATACATAGATACATCTGTCACTGCAGACAGTCAAGTTCAATGTCAAACGAAATGCACTTGAAATACACAAGATGCACCGATAAATCTTTTCATTTCGCAGAATCGATTTTTATGCGTTATTATTTCAAGTTTCAAGTTTCGCAATCAAATAACGAATCAACATCCGTTAATATACTGGATTGTAGTGGGATCATTTCTACATTAATTAAGTGCGTAACTAATTTTATATACAAATATTATGTGTATGTATGCAGGTATCTACAAATTTACATATACATGCAGATGTGAATATGAAAATTTATTCCATATATAAATACGAAGCGAGTGAAAAAAGAACGGCTTAAATTTCAAGGTCTTTTTTAATATATTATCTGTAAAGAATAATTCTTAATGCAAAATAAATGTTAAATAAAAATAGGAATCTTACTTATAGACGAAAAGAAGAAATAAATGTTGTATATTTACTTGACGGAAAAGTTATGACGTGTTTCTCCTATGCGTCTCACTAGTTATTTATTAATATGCAAAAAAATTAATTAAATATACTGGGCGATCCAAGTACAGTTATTTCTGTATTTATGAATGGTTTGAATTAAATTTTGTAGTTGACAGATATTGTAAGAGTGTGGTCACATAAGTACCCGGCCTGACCTAGACATGGAAAAAAACTCACTCTATTAGAAAGTACACAATCTATAAAACAGATGTTTCAAGTTTGAAAACGCCACGTTGTTTAGTATTTGTTTGGCAGCCATCAATAGTGAACGTTTTCAGTGAATTTGTAAAAATGGGGAGCATTGGTCATCGTTACGTGATACAATGCTTTTATTTGAAAGGCCTCAGGCTGACCGATATAAAAGCCGAACTGTTCTGGGTGAGTCTGCTCCTTCGTTTGCAACAGTGAAGTATTGGGTAGTGGAGTTTAATCGAAGCCGTACGAGCTGTCAAGACGATCATAGCAGTGGTCGATCAAATGAGGCAATGACTCCAGAAATGGTGACGAGAATCCACAAAGAGATAGATGATCGTCGACTGAAAGTAGGCATTTCAAAAACTGCGGTAGATCGCATATTATCTGATAATTTGGACATGCAAGATGGGTGCTACGTTTGCTCACACTAAACTACAACAGTGTAGTGAAGATGTTTCAATTGAGTGTTTAGCGAAGTTTCGCAGCAACGGAGCAGAATTTTTGCACCGTTTCACAACCATGCGTCCATCTCGTTACACCCGAGACAAAAGAACGATCGAAACAATGGACTCAAAAGGGAAAACCGACTCCAAAGAAGGCGAAGACCGTTTCATTTGCAGGCAAAGTCATGTCATCGGTTGTTTGGGATATGCGTGGGATAATTTTCATTGACTATCTTGAAAAAGGAAAAACTATCATCGGCGAGTACTATGCGAACTTATTGCAACGTTCGAGAGAAAAAATTAAGCAAAAACAGCCGCATTTAGCTAAGAAGAATCATCAAGACAATGCACCAGCTCACAAATCCGTTATTGCAATGGCCAAAATTAATGAATTAAAGTTTGAATTGCTACCCCATGCACCCTATTTGCCAGATTCGACCCCCTTGGATTATTCTCTGTTCGCAAACTTGAAAAAATGGCTCAGTGGTGAAAGATTTTCCAACGATGAAGAAGTGATGTCGGCAGTTAATGGCTATTTTGAGGTGCAAGACAGTTTTTATTATAAAAAGGGTATCGAGCTTATTGAACATCGCTGGGAAAAGTGTATAGAGCTGAAAGGAGATTATGTTGAAAAATAAATACATTTCTTTCCAAAATTTCTGTTTTCTTTGTTGGGTTGGGTACTTCTGGGACCACCCTTGTCTATTCGCAAAAATTAGTATTTTTGGATAGTTGTCGCATCGTTAAACCGACATTTTTAAAGATCATGGAAACGATTCTGAGGTTAAAATGTATCTAATTCTTTCGATTTAATGCTGGGAGATTGTAAAAACCGAGTCCAATCAAAATGACAACTTTCGAAGAGTGTGATTGTATTCATTTGATATTCTTTACAACATCATTAATGACTATTTTGTACACTGCGTACCAATAACTACATTTACGTATAGTTCCGTTCCGTCCTGGTTTTCGTTTGGAACGCGTCGCTTAATTAAAGTTAAAAAGCATTACTTGAAGTTACATAGATAAAGTATTGAATTCTACAGAGCTAAATTTAGGGAATACAGAAAAGTTCTCAGCTGTAGCATTGACATTGACATCCGGAATTACGTAACTGAAGTCAACTACTCCGTTCAGAATAATCCGAATTGTATTAGCATATGGAAGAACTAGTAGACATACTGAATCTCCTGATCAGATTTCTGATGCTTTTGCGTCATACTTTTTGTCCGCTTTTTTTAACGGTATTCCCGTAGTAATGAATCTTTTTTCTAATGCAAATGTACTGAATATATTGAGTTGGCAACTAAGTACTTTCGGTTTGGTAGTATAAAATAAAACACTTTTTTTTAAACAAAGAATAGTTTTTAATCAATTATATATTTTCCATTTTGCTCAATGACCTTTTGCCATCTTTCTTTCAACTGCATGATTCCGCGCTCATAAAATTTCTGGTCCTTATCAACAAAAAACTGCACCAGGTGCGAGTGAAGGTCATCGTCATTTGTGAAAATCTTACCATTCAAAGAATTCTGCAAACTTCGAAATAAATGGTAATCAGATGGTGCTAGATCAGGGCTGTATGCGGGATGTGGCATCACTTCCCAGCCAAGTTCCAATAGTTTCCCACGAGTTGCCAAAGATGTGTGAGGCCTTGCATTATCTTGGTGGAAAACTACACCTTTCCGATTTGATAATTCTGGCCATTTTTCTTTGATTGCTTCATCCAGTTTTATTAATTGTTGACAGTAAACATCAGAATTGATCGTTTGGTTCCTTGGAAGCAGCTCAAAAAACACAACGCCTTTGTAATCCCACCAAACTGACAGCATGTTCTTTTTTGGATGCAATTCAGCTTTCAATGTGGTTTGAGCTGGTTTATCGTGTTTGCTCCATGATCGTTTTCGAAGTATGTTACTGTACAGGACCCACTTTTTATCACCAGTGATGATTCTTTTTAAGCAAGGGTCGGTTTCATTTCGTCTAAGGTGCATATCGCAAAAGTTCATTCTTTGTGTTAAATGAATTTCTTTCAATTCGTGAGATACCCAAATATCAAGCTTCTTAACTAGCCCAAGATATTTTAAATGTTTTTCAATTGTTGTGTGCGATACATGTAGCCTCTCCGCAACCTCTCGAACAGTTATATGCCGATCCTCTTCAATTATGACTTTGATTCGGTCATCATCAACTTCAGTAGGCCGACCAGAGCGTTGCTCACCTTTGAGGGAAAAATCTCCAGAACGGAATTTTTTATACCAATTCTGACACGTGCGCTCTGTTAAGCAATTAGCACCATAAACTTCACATACCTTTTTGTGAGCCGCAGCAGCTTTCTTTCCTTTACGGAAATAAAACAGTAAAATATGTCGAAAATGTTCGTTTCTGCACTCCATTTAAAATTAACCCACAACTAATAGCTTTAATAATAATCACGCACTACTTGCTTCTGAAGTTACGTCAATGTGACTAGTATCACGCGACAAACGGTAAAGTACAGCACTAACATACGTTATACAAAAAATAAAGCAACGCTCTCTATCAGTAAAAATCGAAAGTACTTAGTTGCCAACCCAATACACCGCTTTACTGAGCTGTTGATTCATTATGATCCATAATGACAATAGGTCCTGATTGTGTCACCCGCTTTTATGATGAAGGCTTGTCAATGTGTGTTTCAGCTTCCGTTACTGCATATTTACGCCAAGGAACGTTTCCTGGTTGTAGGAATAGTTTTAAAGTTACTTCTGTTTTTAAATCTGGGAGCAAAAATGAAAAACTACAGACCTTTGTCTTTCATATGCAATCTTACCAAGATTTTTGAACTAATGATTGCTAAGCCAACTTACAATACTTTTGTAAGTCAGCTTCCTATTTATCAGCACGGCTTCATCAGAGGAAAGTCGACTATCACCAATTTATGTTCCTTTGTTCATTTTGTTTCTGATGCTTTGGATAAGCAATGTCAAGTCAACACAATTTATGTTATACTGACTTCTTTAAGACGATACTGTGCAACATGATATAATTTTGCAAAAATTAAATTGTTTTGAAACCATTTGATGCAAATCCTTGGATTTTATTTGTCTGGACGTTCTCACTATGTAAATTAGGTTTAAATTTCATCGTTTTCGATAATGTCCTAGCGGACGAAACTAATTGCATTTAATACATAATGTTAGTGTGAAATTAGATAAAGTATTTTATTTATTCCTTAGCATTGTTGAATCCTCTTTATTTAAAATGAACAACAAGTTTTAAAAGGGTTTAAGTTCTAAGGATTTTGGCGGCGATGTATACTCCCGCTCACGGAAGTATGGACACTTGATTAAATTTTATATAAGGATCATAAAAATTATATTAATGCCAATAAATAGCGATACTATTATCATACCTTATTCTTAAGAAGGTTTATAATTCAAATAGGTATTTTACTTGTATATAGTAAAGGGTTTTCCAATAAGGACTTGACAACTTTTTTTCAAAATAAAATTCAGACCATTTGAGATATTTCAAAAACTTTATTATCGGGTTGAAGTACAATCAAAACATTTATGAATGGAACTCGACTTCGTTGATATGGCCACCGCGGGCACGTTTGCAGCGGTCGATTCGTTGGACCCAATTTTCGATGACTCGGCCACACAATTCGGCCGAAACGGGTGCTATTTCGCGTTCAATGTTGGCTCTGAGTTCTTCCTACGTTGTCGGCTTGTTGGCATAGACCAATGTCTTGACGTAGCCCCAAAGAAAAAAGTCTAGAGGCGTTAAATCGCACGAACGAGGCGGCCAATCGACTGGTTCATTTCTTGAGACAACACGCTCATCAAACTTACTCTTCAATAAATCGATTGTAACGTGTGCTGTGTGGCTTGTGGCACCGTCCTGCTGAAACCACATGTTGTCCAAGTCCATATCTTCCAATTCGGGCCAAAAATAATCGGTAATCATGGCGCGATAACGATTACCATTCACAGTAACATGTCGATCATTATCGTCGACGAAAAAATATGGGCCTATGACGCCGCCGGCATGCAAACCGCACCAAACAGTTATTTTTTGTGAATGAAGTGGTGTTTCATGAAGCACATGTGGATTTTCATCCGACCAATAACGCATATTTTACTTATTGACGAACCCATTGAGCCAAAAATGAGCTTCGTCACTGAAAACGATTTTGCGATGAAATTGATCATCTTGGCGCATCTTTTCCAGAGCCCAATCGGAGAACGTACGTCACTTCAAATGGTCCATCGGCTTCAATTCTTGGGTCAGCTTGATCTTGTATGGGTGTAAACCAAGATCCTTACGCAAAATTCGCCATAAAGTGGTCTGGGCGATGCCCAACTCTTGAGAACGCCGTGGAATTGACTGATTTGGATCATTTGCTACGGACGTTTCAACGGCAGCGATATTTCCGACACTTCGACCAACCCGTTGTCTCACTGGCACGGCAACATCACACAACGAATATGTAGACTCAAATTTTTGCACTAAACTTGTTACTGCCTGTCTACTAGGGCGAGAATTACGACCGAAAATCAGAGTTAACGCTCTTAAAGCAGCGGTCACCGACTTCGAATTTCTGTAGTAAATTTTTATAATTTGCAGACGTTGTTCGTTTGTGTACTTTACCATGATGAAAATGTTAAGTTTACTGAATAAATTGACAGTGATAGTTCGATGATTAGTGAAAGGGTGCGGTTACAAATTGAATTAAAAGTTGTCAAGTCCCTATTGGAAAACCTTTTATATTCTCCAAATAATATGACAACAATTTTATCTAACAAAACTATAATTACCTGATATTGCATTTCAATAGCATTGTACGATAATTCCAATTATACATAATCAGGATTAGTGGTACGGTCATTAAGAAGAGACTAAAGTCTAGAAGTTTACCTGAAATGAGTCGGTTACCCTATTACTACCTCCTTATGCCCATCAGCAGATCACTGAACGTGCTCATGTGAAGTTGTCTATTTTGTAAGCGAATAGTGTAATTTCTGTTTACTAAATGCCATAGGGAAAGTCGCTTGATAGTGGAACACGATCAGCGACACTTACTTTACATTGTGAGGGGGATTCAGTTCGCGATATTGGCGAAAAATTGACAGTGAATCTCACAATTCGTCAGTTTTAAGAAACTGGCAGTCTGGAAGGCCGTAATCGGCCGGAACCACCGAGAGGTAGTTCCAAAGCTGACGACGAAAGAATCAAATTAATTAGCAAAAGAAATAGAAAATTAACGGCACCTGAAATAACAGCCGAATTTAAATAGGGCCGTGCCGAAAAAAATTCTGTGAGTACAGTGAAACCACGATTAGTGGAAGCAAATTTATACGGTCGCGTTGCCTCCCGGAAACCATTATTACGACGTGGAAATAAGCGGAAACGACTTCAATGGGCAAAATTACAGCGTAATTGGACAATCGAAGAACGTACTGTGGAGTGACGAATCGAAATTTGAAGTGTTCGGGAAAAAGAGAAGAATTTTCGTTAGACGATCGGCGCGAGAAAAAATGTTGCCAGATTGCATTGCTCCAACGCTGAAACATGGGGGTAGCTCTATTGTAGGCTGGGGCTGTTTTTCATTAGTCGGAATGGGAGATTTGATAAAAATGGATGGTATTATGAGAAAGGAGAATTACCGAGAAATTTTGGAAAATCACGTTTTACCGTCAGGCCTGCGATTAATCGGTAATAATTTTGAATTTATGCAAGATAATGACCCCAAACACACGTCGTTGTTCTGTAAAAATTACCTTGAGGCGGAGAAAAATGAAAATATTTTGAAAGTAATGACATGGCCGCGTCAGAGTCCAGACCTTAACCCCATTGAATTATTTCGGGATGAACTCGATAGAAGAGTTAGAAAGGGATGTCCAACATCGAAGGAAAAACTTTGAAATATTTTACATAAACAATGGAATAACATTACAGCAGATGTAATAAGAGAATAATAGAAAGAATGACCTGAATAACAAAAGCTGTAATCGCCGTGAAGGGTGGTTTCTTCGATGAAAAGAAAGTATAATTAATATAATATATATGTATATTAGGAATAAGTTTAATGATTTTTTATTATATAAAGATTCAATAAATATTAATTTTTGTTCAATTTCGTTGGTATCTTTTATTTTGTTTTCTTTTTGTTGCTTGATATAGTTGCTGTCCATACTTCCGTGAGCGGTAGTGTATTTGAACTGCTACAAACTTTCCATAGATGAACAATATACAATGTATGTTTTAAAATCTTGATCCAAATGGAAATAAAAATTTTTATTAAATTATTTTTGTATTTGTACTACATATTTAAATATTATAGAAATTAATTTGTACCTTTAATCAGCAATATAGTAGTATTTTTAGATCAAGTGTTATTACATAAACAAAAACGCAAATTTTTATTTTGAACAAAATTAAAATTCGTCATTTTATTCCTGGAAATGGAAGCGATATAGCCAGATGATTATCAATATTTAAGAGGCAGTTTAAAAAATCATTGTTTCACGAATACAATACACATTTCTAAGTAACATACGCAAATTAAACTTTTAATTAAACAAAAGTGTTAAAGAGTACGGTAAAAAATGTTCCACATTAAAACCGAGAACTTAGAAAAAAAAACTGGTTATTTCTTTGTTGTCTAATTTGCTCTTGAATACGTCTCGCATTCTTCTAACAACATTAAATAATAAACTTAAACTGGCTTTTGCACTTGGTATATAAAACATTATAGAAAGACATGTGTATACGCAAATAAAAGTATTTTTTGTGCGTCCAAAACAAAATGAATATGTGGCATATTATATAAGGAAGGTCAAAACAGGCGTATACCCAACTCATTGAGTGTATGCCGTCTATTGCCTCAAGGCTATGCCAGATAAAAAAGAAAACGATTATTGACCTTGAGTAACATATTTTCGCCAATTATTACAGGGATACATGCAGTGAACAAAAAATGATGTAAGTTTTGCGTGATTATTTTTTTTTTTTGGTTTCGCGTCTTATACTCTATCGAAAAACAAATTAGTATTGTGGCAATCGAAAACAAAGACATCATCAAATCGATTACTTTTATTTACATAACTTGCATTTTATTACTTATTGAGTATTTAAACAATATCTCGGCGAAATGCCAAAAGTAAGAAGAATTTTAAAAATGAAACTTTAAAATGAATAATTATTACTATTTTTTATATTCTAATTATTGTATTAGTCGTTCCTAAAAATTTACTCTTTTAGAAAATTAATGTGCTTATGTTATAAAAATATTGTCTTAAAATTGTTGTGTTAAAACTTAAGACCTGGTACAGAGGATGAGTTCTAGAACGCGTTGATAAAGAAATCAAACCGTGCAACCAAAATTGTGCAACTGAATCAGAACCACCTCTATTTTATAAATATATATATATATATATATATATATATATATATATATATATATATATATATGTGTGTGTGTGTGTGTGTGTATATATATACAATCATGTACACGAAAATAGTAGTCCTAAATTAATACTTATAAGTAGAGCGGCGACGAAAGTGGCAATACCATAGGCGGTACGGTAGAACGGGCAATTGGTGCGCAGTGAATGAGATCATTCACATCAAATACAATACGGTTCACGGCTAGTGTTTATAATAACTTCACACAAACATGTCGCGAAAGTCTGTGCCGTTTGCTACGTCGGTTAGAAAATACATAGCAGAATTTCCCGATTTAAAATATGATGGATGTGCAGTATTGTGTTTGGTTTGTAATAAGCGACTTATAATACGGAAGAAAGACAATTGTAAAAAACATGTGAACAGTGCAATACATAAACTGAACAAAAGAAATGAAATACCTTATGCAACATTCCTTTATGATTTTTTATTTATGTTGACTGCATGTAATTTGCCGCTTCGTTTAATCAACAAACGCCCTTTTCAAGTGTTCTGGAATAAATATCTGCCAAATTATAAATTACCTGCAAGAAGAACTTTACAGAAACATTTGCCGCGTTTAAGAGAGAGGCTTGAAAATATAGCAAGAAGAGAATTGCTTAATAAAAATGTGTGGATTACTGTAGATGAGACTACTGATTTAAAAAAAAATAGTATAATAAACGTAATCGTACGTATTTTATCAGCCAACACATTTTCACAGCCCTATTTGTTAGCCTGTAAACGTATACAAGCATGTACTGCGGCAAATATTCGGCAAATAATAATGAACACCTTAAAGAAATTTCACATTCATAGTACTCAAGTCTGCATGCTTGTAACAGATGGTGCTGCTACTATGTTACTACTCGGACGTTTACTAAAAGTAACTTTTCCTGAATTAATACACATAACTTGTGTACTCGATGCTCTTCATTTAGTTGCTGAAAATGTTAGAAGTAGTTATAAAAACGTTGATCATTTGATTGGATCCACCAAACAAGTGTTTCTTAAATCCCCTAAACGACTTAAAGAATTTCATAAAACTTGTCCAGATATTTCGGAACCACCGGAACCCATTCTTACACGATGGGGCACGTGGCTAAATGCAGCTTTTTATTACCATAAGAATTTTCACAAAGTTAAATCCGTTATATCAAAATTTAGGCCAACCGAATCCCAAGCAATCAGAGACAGTCAACATCAATTTGAAAATCCCCAAATTCTGGAAGATCTGCATACAATATATAACAATTACCATCCATTAGTAGAAGCAATTACAAAACTTCAAAACGAAAACGATTCGCTGCCCTTAGACGCATCACTATGCATAGTGCAAAATGTGACCGCTCATTTGCATAGTTTAACTGACGCTGCTGGTGTACGAGCTCATCAAAAATTAAGTGTTTTAAAAAAAAATCCGGACTTGCATGTTTTACTAACTATTTATGACAAATGTGCAAATAGTGAGCCCTGGAATGATTTTGAACAACAGCTTCTTTCTGCCAAAATTACATCAATAGACGCCGAACGATCTTTTTCTCTATACAAAAACATTTTCTCGTCGCGAAGGACGTCATTTACAGAAGCAACCGTAGAGACGTATGCAATGATGCAGATGTACAGTTACTTCCACAACACATTACCAGGGTTATGAAATTACATATTACTAGGTAAGCACTAATTGTGTAAGAATAAGTCTAGACACGGCACTGCTACGGACACTTTCGCCGCAGTTTATAATTTACACTTAAACACCAACCGTGAACCGTATTGTATTTGATGTGAATGATCTCATTCACTGCGCACCAATTGCCCGTTCTACCGTACCGCCTATGGTATTGCCACTTTCGTCGCCGCTCTACTTATAAGTAACATTTACAACGGACAATTCTGATGCAGCTATATCGAAATTATTTAAAAACTCTGAATATTATAGAGAGACATGTGTACTGAGTTTTCTAGTCATGCGCTATTATTTGCCTGTGCATTCAACATTTTTTACGCAATAAATAGGTTTCTTAATACCAAAGAGAAAATAAAACTGTTTATATTCTAGGACAAACAAAATAATTGTGTATTAAAATATACCAAAATACTAACCAAATGTTATTTTCACTTACTTAATTGGATTGAAATACATAATATTTTGTTGCTTGACCTTTATTGTTTATCATCTCTTGACACCTGTGGAACAACGAGTTTACCAGTTGCCTACATGTCTGCTGAAATTGATTGGCATTCGGTTTGGCATGTTTTCCACAGATCGTCAATATTTTGCGACTCAAAAGCAGATACAGTCTTTTTCAACTACACCTGTAAATTTGTATGGGATTTACGTCTGACGATTCTGCCACCAACCCAAAACGCGAATGTTATCATCTCAAAACCATGTTTTCGCTTTACGAGAAACATGCTTCGGATCTTTATCCTGCATATACAACTCTTTTAGTGGCATCTCTTCCTCTGCATGCGGTAGAAGCACAGCACATTTCGCTACTTTTTTCGTTACATTGTACCTGTTCATGAGCAAACGACTATCTATTTTGTATTTGCCTTTTATTTAATAATGGTACCTTTTCCTTTTTGAGTCTTTAATCAAGTTTGTACAATGTAGAATTTAGTCAGCTTGTGTGGTACAAACCTTGCACAAATCTTTCTCAGTCCAAAATGCTGTGTCAGAATGCGATAAATTGAATCTTTGACGTATCGGAATGAGGATTGCGGCTCATTTCTGATAAATTCACGCACAAATTCGATATTACTTTTCGTAACCAAAGAGTTTTTTGCACCAGGATGTTCGGCGTCATTTATATCCGTACGACCGTCCTTAAATCGCTTATACCACTCATACACACTCGTACGTGATAAACACGTATCACCATACACTTGTTCTATCAAATTAAACATTCCAGTAAACGATTTACCTAGTTTAAAACAGAACTTGTTATTTGCTTTTTGTTCAAAATTCATTTTTCGGTAATTTTGACGGAGCCTGTCGTTGATTATTTAATCAACTGAAGGTTATATATATATAACCCTTTTCCACATTAATTAGTGTGCGTTTTGGCTTTTAACGGTAGGGTTCCTGTGCGAAATTTGTTTTCGTACGGGTATTTTGCTGTAGTTTTTCCAGGTGTGACACTGTTTAATTATCTGCCGTTCTGATAACAACTTAGTTGTCGAAATACGTGTACAGAATACGAAAATTAATATGGAAAGGGGTTATATATCAACCTTCAGTGATTAAAGTCATTTTTCGGCCAATGCCAAATACACGCTGTTACTTTATGCGCAATTTCTCGTCTTCTAATGATGCAAATATCATGATTTTTTTAACATAACATTGGTGAAAGATCTACTTTACAGACGCACATTTTATTAATAGATGGCACCATTAAGAATTACTATTGTCAACAAAAATAAGTGACATTGTAAAGGACTGATGTTGCATGATCTTGTTTGTGAAAAATATCCGACAAGACTAAATTAATATCAATACTCTCCCATACTATGTATCTAAATACAAGAGTGGTCCAAGAAGTACCCGACCCAACAAAGAAAACACAAACATTATGGAAAGAAATGTATTTATTTTTCAACATAATCTTCTTTCAGCTCTATACACTTTTTCCCGTGACGTTCAATAAGTTCGATACACTTTTTATAATAAGAACAGTCTTGCTCCTCAAAATGGCCATTAACTCTCGACATCATTTCTTCACCGTTGGAAAATCTTTGACCACTGAGCCATTTTTTAAAGTTTGGGAACAGAAAATAATCCGAAAGGGCTAAATTTGGCGAATAGGATGCATGAGGTAGCAATTCGAACTTTAATTCATTAATTCTGGCCATTGCAATAAGGGATTTATGAGCTGGTGCGTTATCTTGATGAAACAATACATTCTTCTTAGCCAAATGCGGCCGTTTTTACTTGGTTGCTTCACTCAAACGTTGCAATAAGTTCGCATAATACTCGTCGTTGATAGTTTTTCCTTTTTCAAGATAGTCAATGAAATTATTCTACGCGCATCCCAAAAAACCGATTCCATGACCTTGCCTGCAGATGAAACGGTCTTCGCCTTCTTTGGAGCCGGTTCTCCCTATTGAGTCCATTGTATTGATTATTCTTTTGTCTCGGGTGTGAAGTGATGGACCCATGTTTCATCCATGGTTATGAAATAGCGCAAAAATTTTGCTTTGTTGCTCTGAAAACTCAATTGAAACATCTTCACGACATTGTTTTTGCTCGAGTGTGAGCAAACGCAGCATCTTGCACACAGCTTTCTCATGTCCAAATTTTCAGATAATATGCGATGTACCACACCTTTTAGAATGGCTACTATGTCTGCTAGCTCGCGCACTTTCAATCGGCGATCATTAAGTACCGCTTTGTGGATTTTTTTTACCATTTCTGGAGTCGTCACCTCATTTGGTCGACCACTGCGATGCTCGTCTTGGAATCTCGTACGGCCTCGTTTAAACTCCGCTACCCAATATTTCACTGTTGTAAACGAAGGAGCAGGCACACCCAGAGTAGAATCTAGTTCAGCCTTTTTATCGGTTGGGCTGAGGCTTTCCAAAGAAAAGCATTGTATCACGTAACGATGACCAATTTTCTCCATTTTTACAAATTCACTGAAAACGTTTACTATTGATGGCGGTCAAACAAATACTAAACAACGTCGCGTCTTCAAATTTGAAACATATGCTTTAGAGAATGTGTACTTTCTAATACAGTGATATTTTTCAAACAACTACTACAACTATCTCTAGGTCAGGCCGGGTACTTATGGAACCACCCTTGTATATAATTTTCTAAATTTTCGTTCGAGTTCATTCATATAAATAAGTTCTAAAGTAACACCCGTTGATACCCTATAATTATCAAATTTAAAAATAATTTATAATATAATACAAAACAAAAAGAAATCGTAAATTATGTATTTAAAAACAATACCGGTAGAAGTGGTCGTGGCTATAAATTGAAACTATTCAGGTTTCCACCGCATCGATGGTATTGTCTTTGCTCTGCGCATAGCTTCCAATGTATCAACATGCATTAAACCTCTGATTTGTAGCTCGTAGTTGTAGGTGACCTTTCAGATAAAATGTAAATTTTCTAAACCTACATATTTTTAGCTTCCACCTTGTTTATCTATGCCAGTATTTTCCAATCCTTTGGGGATATCATGTCTCGCAGTCAACTGAGCAATACCTCGACGTTTTACAAGATGCCCTTGTATTTTATGCTTGCCGGTTGTCTTCAATATCTAACAAAACTTCCTTAATAGCACATTCTGTAAAAAGAACTAGTTTTTGTGGAATAGTTCGCATAGTAAACGTTACAACGTTTTTGCGAAAATTATGTAATAGTTGCTCTTGATTTTTATTCTTTAGTTTTTCTTATAAATTTCTACTATAGTTATATTTTATTGTAAAAATCGCTATATTTAATTAACGTCAGATATTCAAGAAAGTAACAATTTGTCCCCGTTAAGAGAAATGACAAACGTATTTGTACTTTGTGACAGCCGTGAAAGTATTATTGAAGAGTTCTCGCTACTGAAAGAAGTCAACCAATCGTTTTTTTTTAATCGAATACTTAATATTGAAGAATTACAGCCAAAGTCGAGATGTTAGACCAAAAAAAAAGGGGAAGAACATTCTTAAGATGACATACACAGTCTGTCTCAGAGAAAACGGAACTTTTTTCAAATAAAAACAAAAGGTTACTACTCGTATTTTGGTAAAAATCATTTATTTTATTCATAGAAGTCGCCTTCGACTTTAATACAACATTTTGCATGATTAATTATCATGTGGAATGAATTTCTTAAGTTCCTTTGTAGAGGTGTCCTTCAAGACCGCTGGCGACGCCTTTTTAATGGCATCGACGTCGGCATAACGCTATCCTTTCGTCGGCAAATATAGTTTGGAAAATAGATAGAAATCACAGCAGACCAAATCCGACTATTAATTATTTTACTTTTCGTTTAAGGCAAATACCGAATGCTAAAGGTTTTAAGCCGTTCCACGAGCGCGGAAGTGATAATAACTCGTGGCCTGCGAATATTCCCTATAAATTGCATAAAGCGATAGAAAAATTTGAAGACATGTATTCGTTCTTTTTGCGAAAATACAACAGAATATTTTATATGTTCCTTAAACTTTTCCGTGGTAAAAATGCAGTGGCGTAGTTAAAGATTGGCAATATTTTTAATGAGCTGTTCTAAATATAACCTCATTTACTTCTATTTCAAATTATCTTGTTGTAATATTCTCTTTGAATCCTGTTATGGCTACCAATTTCTTCGTCTGCGATAAATTCTGTGAAATGCAATAACATAGTTTCGTCCTCTAAATAAAGTATAATTAGTTCATGTTTAGAGACGTCCTTCGAGACCGCTAGCGACGCCTTTTCAATGGCATCGACGTCGGCATAACGCCGTCCTTTCATCGGAAAATATAGTTTGGAAAATAGATTGAAATCACAGGAAGCCAAATCCGGTGAATACGGTGAATGGCTGATGGTTAAATTTTTTTTTCGCATTTGTTTCATCTTCGAAAACCTAATTGGTACATCTGCAACTTCTTTAACAGTGGTAATTTCGCTGATAATACTAACGAAGGTTTTGTTAAATCTGACTGTAACGACTGAACGAATTGCAATATTCTTAAAGGAGATCCCAATAATTATAAAGAAATATTCAACAACGATCATCCGTCCACGATTCCTTTTTAAAGAAATGACAATGCAATACAAGTTAAAATTGGTCATCATCTTTTACTTCCAAGTTATTTTCTAAATTTCCTTTTCTTCACTTTTCTTTTTGCTACTATTTCCTATTCAATACACCCATGGCTTACTGGTCAGATTTAAAATTAATCGAGACCCTATTCGGGAAGGCTATTCATTATTTTACTTTTCGTTTAAGGCAAATACCGAATGCTAAAGATTTTAAGCCTTTCCACGAGCGCGGAAGTAATAACTCGTGGCCTGCGAATATCCCCTATAAATTGCATAAAGCTATAGAAAAATTTGAAGACACCTATTCATTCTTTTTGCTAAAATACAACAGAATATTTTATATGTTCTTTAAACTTTTCCGTGGCAAAAATCCAGTGGCGTAGTTAAAGATTGGCAATATTTTTAATGAGCTGTTCTAAATATAACCTCATTTAATTCTATTTTAAATTACTTTGTTGTCGTAACATTCTCTTCGAATCCAATTATGGCTACCGATTTCTTCGTCTGCGATAAATTCTGTGAAATCCAATAACATAGTTTCGTCCTCTAAATAAAGTATAATTAGTTATTTTTCTCTCGCTTCTATCGACCTATTTGGACCAGAATAAACAGCTATATCTGGATGAGCACTTGACGCCAATGTCTAACAGAATGACGACTCCCTTAAGCGTCGCGTCGCATCGCCTCCACGGTAAATTCAGGTCGATATCATAAAGCGGGATTATCGAGTCGACAGTAAAATATCTATGGATAGTTTTGGAAGGTTTCCGAATTAAATTAAATGCAAAATTTTATTATCGATTGGCTTGAGACAGTTTGTAATTTAAAATTTTAGTATTCTTTCACAAAGTTAATAAGGATTTGCTATTGTACTCAATTGCTATTGCTTATTCATACGCAATAACAAAATAATTAAAATTAAAATTAATTTGAAGTAAAAATGTCACAGCTATATTAGCATCAAAATCTGATTGCATGGTAAAATTATTAGATCTGTTTCATAATGTACTTGAAGAGACTTGAAACTATACTGCTTGGCAGGTGCGAGTTCGGGTCCTGCTCCAAAGCAGAAATTTCTAATTCATTTCTGTAATTATAACCAACGTTGGTGATAGCAGAAAATACTAATTTTTATTAATGTCACAGCTAGCTCAATGAAACTATTACTAACTCTTCGTACTAGATGCAACCTGACAGAATAGAAAAAATGAAAGTTTGCTAGAAAAAGTAATAAATTTTGTTCCACTAGTTTAGAACTACAATATTACTTATTACAAAGTCCAAATTTCAAACATTTTTGGACGAAAATCTCAATTTTTCCAAAGAGGTATGCTCGCAAAAATTAGTAGTTTTCAAGTTCTTGTATTTTAACAAATGTTTGAGTATTAATACTTTCGAAGGTCCCAAAAATGCTTTCGAGGTCAAAATTTATCCAACTCTTGTGATTTAAACTTGGGAGAATAGAATATTTTACAAACCATGTCAAAATATGAACTTTTGAATGTGTAAGTAGATTATCTCCAACCTAAATAGCTCAAGTCGCACTTCTTTCGCCTTCTTCACGCCGGTTCTTTTATACCTGTCGCCTCGTGTACGTAGTTGCATTACACATTGGGTTTTAGTAATCTCGGTTAGTGGATAAAGCCAGCAAAATATGTCGATTACATCCTGTATAAAACGGCAAATGATTTTGAATCGCAAAATGAGTGCCTAAAAGAACATATAGAGAATTTCGGCGCAGAATTCTCTCAATTAACATATTAAAAAGGCGAAGTACAAAATCTTATATTTTGGAGCAAATTAAAATTTTCAAAAATTATCGCTCATTAAATCCTCATGTACTCAAAGTCGAACGATTTCGAATTCATATTTTGCCTACTACTCTTTTATAATAATTAACAAGTTAAAACATAGACACAATTTAGAACTAGTACATATATAGCTGTAAAAATATACCGGGATAATAGAAAAAAGTGTACGATATTATATTAGGTTGCCAACTAAGTATTGTACTTTCGGTTTTTACTGATAGAGAGCCTCGCTTTATTTTTTGTATAACGTATGTTAGTGCTGTACTTTACCGTTTGTCGCGTGATACTAGTCACATTGACGTAACTTCAGAAGCAAGTAGTGCGTGATTTTTATTAAAGCTATTAGTTGTGGGTTAATTTTAAATGGAGTGCAGAAACGAACATTTTCGATATATTTTACTATTTTATTTCCGTAAAGGAAAGAAAGAGAATCGTCATATAACTGTTCGAGAGGTTGCGGAGAGGCTACATGTATCGCACACAACAATTGAAAAACATTTAAAATGTCTTAGGCTTGTTAAGAAGCTTGATTTTTGGGTACCTCACGAATTGAAAGAAATTCATTTAACACAAAGAATCAACTTTTGCGATATGCACCTTAGACGAAATGACTGGTGATGCAAAATGGGTCCTGTAGAGTAACATAGTTCGAAAACGATCATGGAGCAAACACGATAAACCAGCTCAAACCACATCGAAAGCTGAATTGCATCCAAAAAAGATCATGCAGTCAGTTTGGTGGGATTACAAAGGTGTTGTGTTTTTTGAGCTGCTTCCAAGGAACCAAACGATCAATTCTAATGTTTACTGTCAACAATTTATAAAACTGGATGAACCAATCAAAGAAAAACGGCCAGAATTGTCAAATCGGAAAGGTGTAGTTTTCCACCAAGATAATGCAAGGCCTCACACATCTTTGGCAACTCGTGGGAAACTATTGGAGCTTGGCTGGGAAGTGATGCCACATCCCCCATACAGCCCTGATCTAGCACCATCTAATTACCATTTATTTCGAAGTTTGCAGAATTCTTTGAATGGTAAAACTTTCACAAATGACGATGACCTTCACTCGCACCTGGTTCACTTTTTTGCTGATAAGGACCAGAAATTTTATGAGCGCGGAATCATGCAGTTGAAAGAAAGATGGCAAAAGGTCATTGAACAAAATGGAAAATATATAATTGATTAAGAACTTCTTTGTTTAAAAAAAAGTGTTTTATTTCACACTACAGAACCGAAAGTACTTAGTTGCCAACCCAATAAATATCGGAAGTACCAGGTGTACCTGAATGTCATTTCCAGTTTTTTCGTAAAAAAAAGCTAAATAATTTTCAAAAAAAAAATTGATTTATTTATTGGCCATTTAATTCTATACATCTTGCCAATCTTTCAGGCAATTTATGGATTACATCCCAAAAAAAACTGTTCGTCCTTTGAGCAAAATGATTCATCCAGACATTGTCTAACTTCTTCGAAATTGGCGAACTGCTGCTCTGCGGGACGAGGCCTGGAGACTACAGCAGGTGCGATATTATGTTCCATATAAGTGCTTTCAACTATTCCTTGACTAGTTTTGCTGTATGAGACGGCACGTTATCGCGATGTGAAATTATTTTACAGTATCTTCAAACAGTATCGAAAAACGTCCCATTCCGGACGTTTTTCTAACAATGCATGGTTCAAATTGATAATTTGTTGTTGGTAGCAATCGGTATTAACTGTTTCACCAGGTTTCAACAGTTCGTAATGCACCACGCCACTCTGGGCCTACCAAACACAGAGCATTGTCTCGCAATCAAAAGAATTTGGCATTGGGGTTGTGGGCTAGGTTGGCTAGGTGATAACCATGACTTTTTCGTTTAAGGTTTTCGAAATAAATCCATTTTCATCGCCCGTCACTATTCGATGCAGAAATGATTTCCGACCATACCTTTGAAGCAGCATTTCACAGATGATATTTCGATTTTTCATTTGCCTGTTATTCAATTGATGTGGAACCCATTTTCTCATCTGTTGGACTTTTCCTATTGCTCGTAATCGGTCGCTAATCGTTTCTTGGGCCACGTTTAACGCTTCTGCTGATTGTTTTTGAGTTTGGATTGGGTCTTCATCCCATAACTCCTGCAGCCTCGCATCTTCAAACTTTTTCGATCTACCAGAGTTTTTTTGTCTTGCACATCGAAATCACCACTTTTGAATTATCGAAACCACGCCTCACATATTTTTGTGGTTGAAGCATGTTCACCATAAATTTCTACCGGAGAACCATGATTTTCAGCGTCTTTTTTCTTTTGATTAAATAAGAAAACTAATGCACTTTTTCAGGCACGAAACGCGACATTTTCACAGAGGTATAAATATATGATGGTATTACTTTAGCAAAATATAACATGCATGGCTTTGAAGCCTGATATCAGTAGAATAAAATGACAAACATGTCAAATTATAACATTGCATACTTAAGCCTAGAGATATCTATTAGAAAAACAGGTAATGACTTTCCGGTACAGCTGGTATAAACTTATTAACTAAGAAAGATTATATTTATTCCAATTAATTAATAGTAAATAAGGCTTTGAATTATACTCAAAATCATTCATAGAAGTTTGGCAAAATATGTAGCAAATTTATCGCCGATGAAGGTAGGTCTTTCTATGATAGTCAACCAAAAATTGGCAGCCTCTTTTATATCAATTTATTAATTATGAAAAACACAGGAAAAAATATGTAATTACTTTCCCACAATCAAACAAAATATAAAACTATTTTTTTCCTAAATTGGTGTTAATAGTCAGGCGTCTTTCATGTTGTTTTAAAATATATGATGAGCATTTAATATTATCGAGTATTTTATTTGCGATATCATATGATAATATGCAATTGTGGAAAATAACTCCAATTATCGTATTGTATGTATTATACATAGATATGCATATAAATCATTTTAACTGATTCCTGTAGTACAATCATGATTCAACCGCAATACTCAGACTTAGACATGACAAATATACATACAACCCGTTACACGCGATAAAACCAACGATTGAAACGGAAACCTGAAATATGTACAAAGACTGCAGCTGAAAGAGGAACAATTGCAAGAAGTTCAGCGAAAAGAATTTCACGCAGCAAACAGGGAACACGAGAAATATTCTATAATGCATCGAAAATAAAAGTAAAAATAAAAAAGATACGGGAATGGTTCAGCGATGAGGCGAAGGAGTAGAAAACTGAGGGCATACCTCGTGACTCTTGGCAATGAAAGAGGCCGTCACCCGGGCTCTAATTTAGAGCTGCACGGTACGAATGTAGTAAAATACGATCACTCGACACGCTGCTTTGCACTTACATCTTCCGATAGGGCCTCTTGGAACTGCAGCCCTGTGACTGTGACAAAGGCGGCTCGTGAAATATCGCTTCGTGTCCTGCGAAAGTATTTTCGAGCGGTTATGGTTGGAACGGAACGGAGGTCCGTATCAGGCCATATTTTTTACAGATCTAGCAAGACGATACACGTCCTTTAGATTAAATATAACCCCAACATCATGTGTAATCAGAAAATTAATTTATTTCGATTGCTATTATTGTCTGGATGAGTATTTGCTTTCCAATTTATGTTAATAGCATAGTGATTGTAAGTAATTTTCAGATTACAAAAAGTTATTTGATATTTACTTGTAGAATTTGATGCGAACACGACGTCTTATTTTATTAATCGTGAAAAGTATTTATAATATCATATTCTTGCCTCCTTGAGTTCCTGGAAAAATACCACAGTTAGAAAAGGTTCACAAGTGTAAGTGGAATACACTTCAAATTATGCGAAACGAAACTATAGCGCGCGTTTAGCTTTTGTAGGTTAATGTAAGGACTCGTTCCTGTGCTAGTTATACCGCGGATCTAAGTATAACACCGTAATTATGCTAATGATGTGAACATAGTTGTCCAAACGCATATACAGAGCACGAACATGACTGCAGAAGGGGATTTTATTTACCTTTTTTGATGAATTCAATCAACCACAGTCTCCAGGAAAATTTACCCTCATTTTACCATTGCTTCATATGAAGCAAACAGCTTTATATCGTCAGGGTAGAGTATATAATATATTGCGTATAATGGGATGTTTTGGTATTTAATTTTGAATCCATATATTATGAAACATTCGTGGTATTATTGATGCACCTAGGCACATACGGAATGACAATTTAGGATTTGGATGTACACACTGTTGATAGCGTTATCAAAAAGAATGCTCAAACTTATGAACAACGACTTCATCAGCACGTTAATCCCGAAGTCCTTTATCTCATGGATAATGTAGATATAAAAAGGAGACATAGAAGAGGCTTTATTTCAATTTGTTGGTGTCTCAGTTCGTAAAACAAGATGCCAGATAGCCTCTTTAAACCCTAAAACTGCAGTTGAATTTGATGGAGCCTGTGGTTGATTAACTTATTCACTAAGGTTGTTATATAACCCCTTTCCGCATTAACTTTTGTAATTCTAACAGAACCTAAAACTGCAGATTAAGGTCTGTCTTAATAATAATAATAATAATAATAATAATAATAATAATCTTTATTTGTCTAACAGCGAATTGCCATTTACAGGATCGTATATATGTAATTTTATTTATGGGGCAGAGTAAGAGGAAAAAAGAGAAAAAATAACACAAACTGAACTAATATCAATTAGCAATGTATAAATGAACATAAAAAAAACAAGTCTAATTCAAAAACAAGTGCCAAATTAAATAAAATACAGTTCAAAATATTAAAAAACATTTTGAAGCTTAATTTGGTACGTAGACTTCCGCGGTCGTGGTCCATGCTATCTGCTTCTGGGTTTCCGGGCTGGAACCGCGTCACTAGTATATCTGCCGACGTTTCCGTGCAGTAGTTCAACCCTGAAGATGTCCTATACAAATGGGTACGAAACGTCGGCAGATATACTAGTGACGCGGTTCCAGCCCGGAAACCAAGAAGCAGATTTTGAAGCTTGTCAAAATTCCTGCTCATAACATGCACAGGTGATTTCAACAATACATTTGTTTTCGCCCTAGGTAATTTAAAAGTGGCACAGTATCGTGTATTAGTTAGCTAAAGGTTTGGATAAAGACAAAGACAAGACAGGGACTCCGCGCCCGGGATAAATGCTAGTCACTCTATAGGAGAGATATTTTAGGAACCTCTTCTGAATTCTCTCACCGGATAATTGCTGGTCCATATAGTAAGGAGACCAAACTAGGAACGCATACTCCAACCCGCACCGCACCAAAGCATAATATAACATCTTAAGTACAACAGTATTACTAAAGTCTCTACAAGATCTAATAAGAAAGCCCAACGATATTGAAGCTGACGCATAATATGACGCATTAATAGGATGAACACGAGATCTTCATACACACAATAACCCAGTCCATTTGATAATTAATAAGCTGTCAATGGTAGGGAAAGACAGTACCCCGAAGTATAAATAATACAAATTTGATCATTAAAAATAGAAGTTAAAACATCGGAGAGATCTATAACTAGTCGATAATATTGATTATAACCTGACCGATACCAGAGGGCGACAAGAGTAATAAGAATAATAAAATGAAAATTGATCGAATAATTATTTCCACAATTTTGTAATTCAACAATAGACAGCGGTGTTGTTCATGTAACAGTCCTTTCTGCCCTTCTATTAATAACAAAGGCCAACCAGGAAAAAATTTTTTTTTTGTAAATTTGCTTCCCCTTTATGAAAATCAACCACAGTACGTAAAGTTTCCTCGCATGGTTACTTTACGTTATTTATGCATTGTAAGCGTATAATAATACCTTGGTCTCTACACCTAATTAGTATTAAATGTTCAAAGTGCACTTTAGTTTGCACAAAGTGAAAAGAAGGCATATTTGTTGGCCCTGACATTCGGAAACTTATGCAAGACCTTATTTTCGAAAATGCGATGAACTTGAAAGAAAAAGCAGCATGGGGTGCATTTAAACAACTTGTTTTAATAATAATAATAATAATAACCTTTATTTCCAACAGGCCTATAGCCCAATAACAGGAAAATACAAAATAGCTAACTGAGTTTAGACATATGTGTGGCAGATATAATAAAAAATTCAAACTAAAGTGAACCAGAAAAGCAAACAGAAACAAAAATTACTATAAAATACATATATGGTATGCATGCTAAGCAAACAAGTCAGTAAATTCGTTGGCACCTTTACTCAAAGTGTAGACCGGTGTTCTTCTGAGAATATTAGCCCACGCCCTTGGCGTCACAATGAACACGTTGCACCTAGAGTGCACTAAAAAACACAAACGATGCAGTAACGAAGGATAGTCAACACTGTTACCAAGAATGCCATGCAACATCCCACCACAGAGATAAGCCCTCCTGCCATGCAAAGAGGACATATTATGCTCAAGAAGCAACTTTCCCTGCGACACACCTCCTTGTGGGTAAGCACCACTAATCTTGAAGGTAAGGAATTTTAGAAACCTTCGATGAATGCGCTCCAACTTCAAACACTCATAAGCATATATCAGAGACCAGACCAGCGATGCATACTCCAGTTTGTTTACAACGTAAGCATAGTATATAGACTTTAATACAGCAGGATCACAAAAATATTTGCAGATTTGTGATTTGCAGGCCTCTGAGTACACACTAGTGATCTGTGGCCGGAAGGTAAGGCAAGAGTCGAAAATTATTCCAATATCCCTAAACTTACTCACCCTCCCAATACTACCGTCCCCGATGTGGTACACGGATTAAAAAAGCAAAGTAGACCGTGAGAAGGTCATGGTATAGCATTTGTTAATGTTTAATCTTAATCTAAACCGCCTTTGAAGTTTTTAGGCAATCAGGAAGACCCAAATTACGAAAATGTAGTTCAAAACACGTTGAAAACATTTCGAGAACTTGGATGTAACATGGGTATGAAGGTGAAATTTTTACACTCACATTTAAATTTTTGGGGAATGATGAGAAATTACTATTGGACGCTTCTACGAGCAACTCCAGAAGCATCATATAAAAGGAAAAGCTACACTCGGACTTTTACCGTCGATAGGTTGAGGAAATAAAAAAATGTAGATTAATAAGTAAAAAACTGTTCATATTCAAACTTACACTACCATTGTAATAATAAAATGTTAAATTTTTCAATTATGCTCTGATAATAAATTACGTACCTTTACATCTGAACTATATATTTTAATACTATTATACTCAACGAAAGATAAAGATTGCGAAAAATTGGTGCCTGGTAGAAAGAAACTGATTGAAAATTTGGATTCAGCACGCCAAAATACATAAGAAACAGGTTGAAGTTTGAAAAAGGTTGTTGAAAAATATTTATTGGTTGGCCTGTGTTGGTCAATTTGTTGCACTGAAAACTGATTTTACTGTAACAGCAGTAGCATCAACTTCCAAAGATGTTTCGTGCAAATGAAAATGCATCAACTAGAAGACTTTTTGCCAAAACATAGAACGATCTACATTCATTTGCTAAATGTTTCCAATTTCTTCCATATGTTCTCTTCATGCTTAAGCTTTTAAGAATGAAAAGTTTATTAAAAACAGAATTTTCTCTAAACAGAAAATTAAATTAACAAAAATCTAGCGGAAAAATGAAATTATGCAGTTATAAAAATTAAAATAATAGACCACTTAAATATTTGCATTAAATGCTTTAAATAAAGCATTGGTTCAATCATAATTACCGAGAAAAAGATGAACCGAAATTATATTACCAAATGTTTGACAAAAAAAAAAGAAAATGTATCTCCAACTACGGAAATAATGACTAATAGATCAAATCTAATCTAAGAACAAGTAAAGTAATGCTGCGTGACTATGTGGATAAAATACGTGCGTCTCTGTTCGGCCTTGATATAAATTAGATTCAGCCAAGACAATGAAATTGAGTACAAATAGTTTTCCAGGAAAAGATTCTTTACTTGGTATGGCAAAAAAAAATAAACGAACAAAATTAGGTGAACTATTAGTTGATTAAAATAAACTACAAAGGCCGCTTAAGTATTCACTAATATCCTACAGTTTCAATGGTGTGTGACCATTACAGAAAATGGTGATAAAAAGCATCAGAAACTAAAATTCGTCGAAGGAATAGTATAAAAACCTTAATTATGTAATAGTCATTTTTTTAAATTATTTATTTAATAAGACTATGTTAAACACGTCTCTTACAGGGAACACCTATAGAATACACGCTTAATAGTGATACATTTTCATATTTTTATAATAATAATCATCGTGTGGAGTTAAAACAGAAATATTACAACATAATTTCTTATTGTATTTCAACTAGTGTTGTAATAATATAAGGATAGTTTGACAAGTAGTGAGAATGACACATAGGTGGCGCTCTAATTTGTAAAACAAATGCATTGTAATTTAGGTTGCCTATTTATATATTTACATTCCGATATTTAGATAAATCGTTTGATTAGTTTATTTTTGACAGCTGATTGAAAAAGAAGCAACACGTTTTGTTAAAATGGAAAAAGCAGAGTATCGTGCGGTGATTAAGTACTTCATAATTAAGGGTATGAAAGCTACCGAAATAAAAGATGAGTTACGGGAAACATTAGGTGGCTCTGCTCCATTCTCCGCCACAATAAGTAGATGGGTAAATGAATTTAAACGTGGTAGAACAAGCTGTGTTGATGAAGCGCACTCTGGAGCACCCAAAATCGTGACTTCTAAGGAAATGATTATAAAAATCCATAATATTATTACGCAAAATCGACGAGTCAAAGTGAGAGAGATAGCAGACATGGTAAACATTTCAACATAAGGCATACACCACATTTTAACGAAAGACTTGGGCCTTTCCAAGCTTTAAGCAAGATGCAGGGTGCCGCGATTGCTTACGACTGATAAAAAGTTTACTCGTTTGCGCATTTCCAATGAGTGTTTGGACCTTTACAAGCGGAATCCGGTTGATCTTTGTAGGCGATTTGTTACTTACGATGAAACTTGGATACACTACAGTACACCCGAAACTAAACAACAGTCGAAACAACGGTTAGAACGTGGTTTTGCACCTCCAAAGAAAGCGAAAACCACTTTATCGGCAAACAAGGTGATGGCATCAATTTTTTGGGATTCAAAGGGCATTTTGCTCATTGATTACCTTCAGAAAGGTGCCACAATAAACGGACAATATTATGCAGAACTTCTACAAAAATTAAATGTCGAGATTCGTGCTAAACGGCCAAGAATAGCAAAGAAAAAGATTCTATTTCACCAAGACAGCGCTCCCTCGCATACCAGCACAGTTGCGATGTCCAAATCCACGAGTTGCATTTCCAATTAGTACCGCATGCGCCTTATTGGCCGGATCTAGCTCCTTCCGACTTCCACTTTTTTCCAAAATTGAAAACGGCACTAGGTGGAAAGAAATTTTCGTGTAACGACGAGCTTATCATCTTCGTAAATGAGTATTTTGCAAGCCTTCCCGAATCGCATTTTAGAGATGGCATAAGAGCATTGGAGCTCCGTTGGAATAAATGTATTGTTCTTTTAGGAGAATATATTGAAAAAAAAATTATTTTGTATTTAAAAAATTCGTTTTCCTTTTCCATTCTCACTACTTGTCAAACTACCCTCGTAGTCTCAGTTGCGTTACCTTATTAGAATCTTAAAACTAACAAACAGTTTAATGTCCGAAGTCGTCACATAATCTTTCATTCTCAATTCGTTTGCTCGAAGGGTTTTTGCTTCTCGAGTCATCATATTATTTCAACCTAATTCAACAGCTGGATTCCTCCTTTACAAAGTTGGCATATCTTCGGTCCTCATTTATCATTTTTATTGGTTCATGTTTGTGATTGTGATATTCTTTTTTGTTATTTTAATGTATTAAGAGTCAGCATCTTTAGTTCGTATTTTTAAGAATTGATTTGAATTTATTAGTCGGTTTACTGTCGCATACAGTACTGTGCAAAAGAAAGAAGCACCTTCTTGAATTTTACAAGAAACTATTATAAAAGGATAAATAATAATCTTACACGAGTTGAAATTTTCTTTTAATGTATGAAAACTAACAGATATCGACATTTAAATATAAACAACTTAAATGTTCACCACCTTTATATTTTATAGTATCCTGCATTCTTCTTGGTAGGCTTTCCATTAATGAATTAATGAAATTTTCAGGAATATTGTACTACTCTTTCTGTAGTATGTTTCACAGTTCATTTTTGATCTTTGGCCCCCTTACACACTTTTTTCTGTCAAGGTAATCTCACACATGCTCAATAATATTTAAGTCAGGACTTTGAGGTGATCATATCATAGTCTGTAATACCCTATTTGTTTCCTGCTGTGTTAAATAAGTTTTCACAAGTTTTAATATATGCTTGGGATCATTATCTTGCTGTAGAATGAAATTATTGCCAATAAGTAGCTGCCCTGATAGTATGGCATGTTTTTCTAATAGTGTTTTGTGTTTCTTACCAGTTAATTTACCCACTACTTTTACAATTTCACCCACACCTGCTGCTTTAAAAAATTTAAAATTTAGCTATGACTTTTTATGTTTCCTCTTCTTTCAAGACTAAGCTAGAAGAACTAAATAAATTTCGACTTCAAAATTTGTTCTTAACACCTGCCAAAAATACCTTTGCAGTGAGTAAAACAATAGTTCTGAGCTAGCAGAATGTGAAATTTCTACTGTTCATTTTGAAATTATTCGAAGCTTAAAGTTAATCCATCTACGCTTTCGAAAGTTTCAAATTTTGCTCTGACTTTTCATGTGTCCTTTTCTTTGAAGACTAAACCAGAAGAAGCAGATAAACTTCGACTTTAAAATTCGTTTTTAGGACCTTCGAAAATGCCAACATACAAGTATTAGTTAATATTCAACGACTTTTGAAAAATGCCAATTCTTGCGAGTACACCTTTCTGAAAGAGTTTCGATTTTAGTCAAAATGAAAGGTTTTGAATTTGGGTTTAGTAATGTGAAAAGCAATAGATCTGAGCTACCAGAATGCGAACTTTCTACCGTTCGTAGTGAAATATTTAGAGATAATCCATACATGCTTTGAAAAATTTGAAATTTCGCTATGACTTTTCATGTTTCCTCTTCCTTTAGGATTAAATCAGAAAAATCAAATAAATTTTGACTTCACAATTCGTTCTTAGGACCTTCGCAAATACCAACACACGAGTAATAGTTAATATTCAACAAGGTCTATTTCAAAAAACAATCTACTAATCATAGCATTTTTAGTTTTTAAAAGAAATTAACCATGATGCCATAATTTATAAAAATTATTTTGAAACCTCATGTACATACATAAAGCGTGTTTCAAATAGCGCGGTTTTTTTCAAGAATAAATAAAATATAGATGGCGCAGTGAATTTGTCTGGGTATGTGGGCATTTAAAAAGTGTGATGTTTGACATTTATAAAAATGGCTTCGCACACGGTACAACAACGCGTTCAAATTGTTGAATTATTTTATGAAAATCAGCGTTCTGTGAAAAGAGTTTTTAGAAAATTACGTGAATTTTATGGTTTATATAATTGTCCATCTGAAAGCACTATTGGTCGAATTATTAAAAAATTTTAAGAGATCGGTTCCGTGGAAGATCAAAAAAGTGAAAAATACAGTCGTAGTGGTCGTTTACAAGAAAATATTGGTTTGGTTCGTGAAAATGTTGCTGAAGATCCTAGAATGTCCATTAGACGACGTTTACAACTTGGACTTAGTAGATTAACAACGTGGCGTATTTTACACAAGGATCTGAAGGCATATAAGGTTCAAATAACACAGAAACTGAAGCCATTGGATCATTTAAAACGTCGTTTATTTGTCAATTTTATCAATGAACAACCAGCTGATTTTTCTCAAAAAATAATGTTTTCCAATGAGGCACATTTTGAACTTGATGGCTATGTTAACAAACAAAATTGCCGTATCTGGGCTGAGGAAAATCCACGAATTATTCATGAGAAACCTGTGCATCCTAAACGAGTTACTGTTTGGTGTGTATTATGGTCAGGTGATGTAACTGGACCTTACTTCTTTGAAAATGCTGCTGGTGAAGCTGTAAATGTCAATGGTAATCGATATCATCGGATCATAACCGAACTTTTGTGGCCTGAATTAATGAATATTGATCTAGAGGATATGTGGTTTCATCAGGATGGCGCTACGCCTCACTTTGCACACGAATCAACTGATTTATTAAGAGAAAAATTTTCTGGACGTGTAATCTCAAGAAACGGTGATGTTAATTGGCCACCAAGATCATGTGATTTGACACCGTTAGACTATTTCCTTTGGGGTTATGTGAAAAGTCACGTTTAAATCTACAATCAATGCCTGCTTTGAAAGATGAAATTATTCGTGTCATTGGTGAGATAAAGCCTCAATTATGTCAAAATGTCATGTTGTTTTTGAAAGTGAATGCAAATTATGTGTTTTATTCATTCTTTAAAAAACCGCGAAATTTGAAACAGCCTTTATATTGTTGACTATGACAATGTACTCTATATATCTAGTAATTCTAAAATACGTAGTAATATGTCGTTTGTTAAAATTTTGTTTATAAAATTAACACTTTTAACTTTAGTTGTCTCTATAAAAAGGCTCTTTTTAAGTAACAGTATCAGTTTAAGTTTATAAATGCTTTAATTCTTTTTGCTTATAGATCTTGGTAGTTGCAATTATTTCTTATTATTTTAATATTTAAATAATAAATATTTGTTAATCTATTGAAATAATTATATTCGCTTCAAAAAATTAGTGTAATTTTAATTACATGTCAACTACGATATATAATAACAATTTTTTTTCTTTTCGTACATCAACTATTTTATAAAAACCATTTTCGAAAACAAAAAGAAAAATCGTACTTAGCATTACGTTTCTTTAGAATCTGAAAAATCCTACCCTACCATTCCTGAAACTGCATTTTCGTCGTGCCGATGTCGGTTCGGTGCGATAGTATTGATCGAACTCTCTAGAAGAGTATTTTGGCAAGCAAGCTTCCGTGATGGAAGGTTCTTCGTCGACGATTCCGCACGTCTAGTACAGGAACCCGAAGCGCACAAACAAAAGCAACAAGACAGACAAGTCTGCCTGCAGCCCAGAGTCATGCAATTAGAGTTATGGATTATTAGAGTCAGGGTAGGCGTGCTCCCGCAACCAATCGATACCATAGTCTGGTCGTTGTCCCCGTGACGTCACCTTCGCACTGCGTGCGAGGTCAGTGACGTACACCTCACACATTTTCGGTGTGTCGTAGGTCGTATATATCCCTCTTATTTAAATAGTACATTACAGAAACGCGGGCTCGTGTGCTGTCCTATGGAAATGTATTCTTCTCATCCTCATTGAAATGTATGGATATTATCACATCATAAAATGCCGAAATTCTTGCCTATTACTCATTCCTTATACAAGATTTACACATACAGAATCTCTTAAATGAAGAAATACAGTAACTTTTCTATCTTTTATTCGAATAAATGCATTTGCTTCGTAAAGTAGAGATTATAAAAATAGATTTTCTTTGTTAAATCGTATTTTTTATTATTTCTTTAATTTCTCTTGCATTCACAATCGCTTAGTAATAAAATTTATGTTTGCTTTCTGAAGATTATAAGTACCATTTGTCTAAAGCGAAAATAAAATGTTAAATCGAGTCATTTTGCAATATGGTATTTCCTAAATAAACAAAAATTAACCAAAATATTTTTGACAATTCGATTAGACTGATGACAATGAATTTATTGGTCCTTTGGATATTGTCAATACCTTTGAGAATACATTTTCTAATGAATATTACTTAGTCTTTCTTGTTATGTAATTTTTTTACATATGAGAAGTATTAATTCGTTTAATCATGATTTAAAAGCATTTGTAGGAAATTTATATTACCCGCGTATATGAATACGTGGGTTGTCTTTTAAGTTTTGCATTTAAATCGGAATAAAGCAGTACATAGCTTTTAAAGATTTCATTGTTTTTCGAAGTATTCTCCACGAAGATTAATGCACTTTTGCATGCGCTCAAACCAGCTCTGGAAGCAGTTGTTTCATTCGTTTATTGGTGCAGTCATAACTGCGTTCTTGAAGGCATCGACTGCTCTTTTCGACGACTGGAAGTTGACAACGTTCTTGATTTTCGGAAAAGTAAAAAAATCGTTTGGACTTCGGTCCGGACTGTACGGAGGATAGTTGAAGAATTCGACGTTTTGTTGCGTTAAAAATTCAATTGTCTTGCGTGCTGTGTGCGAACTTGCTTGTCTTGGTGGAGGGTGATTTGTCATATACGGTTGGTTTTTCGAAGTTCGGCAATGACTTGCAGCAAACAAGTTGTTATGTACCAATCGGCAGTAACAGTTCTTTGATCTTGTAGAAGAAATGAGGCAATACAGACACTTCTGGAACGGATGACTTTTGTCGGCTTTTCTTTACCTTGGAACACCCAGGTAGACGACTGACGTTTATTTGCTGTCTCGAATGAGTAAATCTGAAATTCATCACCACTGGCAATGTTGTACACGTTTTTAGAGTTTCCGGCGTTGAAGCGAGTTAGAGTTTTTTGACACCAACTCATCCCAGCTGCTTTCCGTTCTTCAGTCAACAGATGTTTCAAAAGAGAAACTAATTTTTTTACACATAATTCTTTATGCAAAATTTTTTGAATTAAGGTCTTTGATATCCCAAATAATGCTTCAATCGGTGATATATGTTTTTGGTGAACCTGCTCTTGGACCGTCGCTGAGATTAATCCGTCCACGTTTGAATTTTCCATACCAACGAGAAATTGTTGACTGATATGATACTTCATTATCGAAAACGGAAACCAACTCGGCGAGGCATTCTTGTTGAGATAATTGTCTTCGAAAATTATGAAAAGCACTTACTACTAAAGACTAAAATAATCTTTTTGAGTATCATATTCATAGAATTATATTACCATAAAATGTATTCACCAGTTTGAAAAAAGTGGAATATTTGTGTATAGAAATTCAAACGTAAGTTTTAAAATCATTTAATAAAAGTATTATTATTGATATGAATTGATTCTAAAGAGGTAAATCAAGTTTTTAAAAGACATATCTCAAATCAATTGGATAAAGTTTCGGTTATATTTAATGTATTGGAGAATTTTTCAAAGATAGCTTTTTCCATAAAAATTTAAGTCCTATAATAAAATTGCGAATAGGTATATTAGAGTATATTGCTTTAATATAAGATATTTTAAGAATTTAAATTGGATTTTGACGAGGTATTTAAAACATGAATGAAATTCTTATTCAAAGGGGAATAAAACTTCATTATATTAAAATTTAATATTGAGATTTTATTTATTATAATAGTATCTTAGAAATTTGTTGATAATCAATTCTTTTTGCCATACACAACCATGCTCAAATGTATTAGACACCTTACGAATTTATGTACATACATACATATAGAGTTTATATAGTTTAGTCAAATGAGAGGTGAGGAAAATAAAACTGTTGTGAAAATTATGTACAAAGTGTTATTTAGTAATATAGTACAATTTATCAATATTTTGTCGCTCCGCCCTTGGCCTTAATGACAGCTCGCACTCGTCGAGGCATACTTGCTACTAAATTGTAACACTCTACCGGTGGTATTGCAGCCCATATTTCGCGAATTTTTGTTGATAATTCTGCTTTTGACAGGCATTTATGTTCCGTGATCTTAGTTTTTAAAATACGCCACAAATTTTCAATGGGCGACAAATCAGGACTTTGTGTCGGCCAATTCAATACCTCCACTGTGTTTTCCTCGAACCAACGCATTACAGCTCCCGATTTGTGGCAGGGCGCATGATCTTGCTGAAAAATGTATTGTGGAATATCCTGGTCGAATAGTTTTAGTACAGACGGTTCTAATACTTCCTCCAACATGGCTAAATAGCGTTGGCTATTCATCCGTCCATCGCACCGGTACGCTTCTCCAACACCGTATGCAGACATACAACCCCAAACTATGATACTACCACCTCCAAGTTTTACTGTGGAAATGATACATTGTGGTTCATAAGCTTCCCCTTGCCTACGCCGAACGTATAGCGTCCCAGGTAGCCCCAAAGCTGCCAGGCAAAAGAAGAAAGTTAGCACTTAGACAGGATTAATTTTGTTTAATGTTACATGTAGACTGAATTGCATACAACGATAAGAATATTAGTCATGAAGATGTACTTACATACCTCGATATTCGTTCCATTAGACCAAAGAATCTTCGACCACTTCTCGATTGTCCAATTTTCATATTGTTTGGCCCATAAATACCGCTTCTTTTTATGAGCGTCAGTTAGAAGTGGTTTACGTCGCGCTTTACACCCTCATAAACCAGCACGCTGGAGACGCCTTCTCACTGTTTGCGCAGAAACTGTTACGCTATAATGTTGTTTCAGCTCACTGGCGAGCTGTTTCAACCATTTTTTCCTATCACTGAGAGCCAGTCTTTGTAAAATTCTGTCTTCTCTAATCGAGGTATAGGGTTTTCTGCCACTTTTTGGTCTGTTAACAAACGACACACACTCTTGATAGCGACTAATGGTTGTACGGACTGCGCATCGCGGAAATTTTTTTTTTTTGCAATTGCAGCTATTGATAACTTCTGGGAATGCAGTAGCACTATTTGGGCGCGTTCCCCTACCGACAACTCGCGTGTTTTAGGCATTTTTCTTCAACAAATAACTGACACAACGTGAAAAAATAGGATAATCTAATTGATCTCTACCACAAACTCACAAACGCACGTTTCTCACACACTGCTAGAGTGACACTAAATTTATAAAGTCCACAATTTCCCCTTTCCACCTATTCTTTTCAATAGGGGATTAACTAGGGTATTCAAAAACGCATTTCTGTAAATACCATTAACTATTTTTACGGTTAATTTCCGTCAGACTTGGATAATACCGAGAATAAGGGTTTTTACCTGGGGTGTCTAATATATCTGAGCATGGTTGTATAGTAGCGAGGATGAAATCTGAGACAGAGTAGCAGCAGCATAGTGACCATACTGAAAATTATGGAAATTCTTCAAAAGTCTCATATTAACAAATGGTCGCGTGCTCACATTTTCGAAGGTTTTAAAAACGATTCTGATATGAAAATTTATTTAGCTCTTTCGTCTTTGTCCTGAGAGAATAAGAACGTTGAAAAGCCATGCAAAAATGCGAAATTTTGGAGGATTCAATGGATTATCCCTAAAGCCTACGGTTTCCGTTAAGAACAGTAGAAAGTTCGTATTTTTCTAATTGAGAACTACGTTCCTATGCATTATGAATGCAAATTTTAAACTTTATATTTTGCCTAAAAACTCACTTTTTTCAACTACTCGATAAAACTGGTATTTTTCGAAAATTATCACATATCGAAGAATGTGCACGTGCTCATATTTTCTGAGGTCGTAAATACGACCCTGAAATTTAAATTTGTCTAACTTTTTCGGTTTAATTCTAAGAGAGAAAAGAAACTTGAAAACTTATGTGGACATGTAAATGTGTAAGTAAATTATCTTTAAAGTTCGGATGATTTTGCTATAAATAGCATTGATTTTGTATTCGGTTAGTGTGGAGGTATAATTTTACGTAATGTGAAAGCTAAATCCGGAACTTTTAATTTTTTTTTAAATTTTATTAATAATAAATCGATGTACTTTTGGGTTGAAAGAAAGCAAAATAACTAAATAAAAAAAAGAAGGGAAGAAATTTCCTGAAACTTCATTAAGTATGAACTAATATAAAATTATTCCTAATGGTAGGAAAAAGAATAAAATTTATAGTTAGGAAAGAATATATCATTTTCAATAAAGTAAATACAAATACTTGAATGGAAAAATTAGTTAATTATAGTGTGTTTATAAATGTTAAACGCAATACATAAATTTTACAAATGAAAATCAAAAATACTCGAAATATTAAAATAGAGAGTTCGGAAAATCACATCTGTTTCAACTTGTGAAACGCAGTCCTCGGTAGTATAGTGGTCAGTATCCCCGCCTGTCACGCGGGAGACCGGGGTTCGATTCCCCGCCGGGGAGAATTTTTTTTTTTAATATTTTTTTTCGAAATTGTACTGTTTTTCATATCATCCGCATAGCATAATGCAACTGCAAATAATTTATAAAATCATTTTGAAAAACTCCTGAGGAACACCTCACAAGCACCATAACTACAGTTAATTTTCACATGGTGATATCTTTAGCACCACTACCACCAGATATAATGCCAACAGTATCTTTATACTGTTGGCATTATATCTATCTAACAACATATCTTTCTAGTTTGAATAGCGAACGCTTATGATCCAAGGAATTAAATGCGTGGGTTAGATCTATACTTCATTCAGCAACAAATCTACCGCATTTCCAAGCATTAATAATTTTAAAATTATAGGAAATCACATAAAGTTGTCTGAGTGTCTTTAGATACATGTTGATAAACGTATGAAAAATTATTCCTCAAGAAGAAATCAAAAGCCTATAGCTATCTTAAATATTTTAGAACAAGTCAGTAATAGACAATTTTCCTGAAGAAAATTGATATACTCGAAACGCACGAACTTCGTTCTTCGGACACTTGCATGTTTGGATGATAGAGGGAGGCATTGTTTTTTTGGAAAGACTAATAGGTCTGCAATTATTGAAATTATATATATATTTAGTACTGATTTTATACAATCAATTATACCTATTAAGATCAAAAATCAGCTGATTCACAATGATTTCTTCGAAGACTTTTAAGAAAATCAACAGAATACTAATCAACCGCCAATTAGCAAGATTAGAATGACCATTATGGTGCTGAAGTGTAACCAAATAATAGCACGCTTACAAAGGGTTGTTACAGTTTAATTCACTTCTTCTAAATTATTTGTCTCATTTACGAAAACTCTGTATAACGTTTGTATTATCGTTAAAATCATGTATGTTCAAATGCGTATTAGTATTTCACTTCTATTCATTTTCATATAGTGTAACTTTCGTATATTCGGTGTTTGTTCAATTATGTTAAGGGTCATTGTTGCATATTGTGAAGCGCAGTTTTTTCAATAGTTTTGTTATCGTTCATAGGCCTGAGCATAATGTCATTCTTTTGTTGACTCAGTTAACCGCCTTAATAGCTCCCCCCTTTCCCTTCGCATCTCTCCGAACCCCGATAAGGAGAGGCAGAGACGAACCAGACGTTGGGGAAGACGGTCACTAAAATATTTGAGATAGTGCTCCTTCGTTGAAGGGATTTATGAAATTGTAAGCACATGAAAACATCGTGTTAAGAGTAAATAAAACTCCTTAATTAAAACAGCGACGTCTACCATTCCAAGCGTGGTTCAAGGAGTAAAACCCTGAACAACATCTACAGGTATGTCTCTGGCTTCCTTAACGTACTTGTGTTATTGTATTGTGATCTATAGGGTTTTTATTTTCTGTGTGTGATTTGCCGTTTGGGCTTGGTTCTCTCTCCTGGTAGTTCGCCCTCCTTTCCTTTTGTTTTGGGGCCCAGCATCGACGCATCTCTGCAAGCCAGGAACAGTTCAGATTAAACCATTTTGTAAATGACATTATGTAATAGATAGTTAAGTTACGTCTGTAGTTATGATACGTAAATATTTGTTTCATTAATAGTAATAACTTGTGAATAATATATGTAACTATACGGAAGTAAAGATTCATATATCAATTAGGTTATTGAATACGATAGATTAACGATATAACATATTCTTTTGTATGTTTTTTTTTGTTTTGTCTCTTTCAAGAAACTTATGTTAGTTATAAATTCATTCACACCTTTATATGTCATGCTAACATGTAATATTTATAATAAATGCTACATCATTACCTCCAGTCTGGTGATTCTTTTTTTTTTTAGATATAGGACGTTGTACATAAAATATGTCTGGAATTTTCTAAAGAATCCAAAAATTTAATATTTGACAGGGTGTTGTATTTAAAATAAGAAAGTTGGTATTGACCACTTTTACATGACACACCCTGTATATAAACTTTTTATTTAAAAAAATACGCAACTTAAAATCCCAATCGACGTGTCCGAGCGTTTTTTCGAACACCCTTCCATTTATTATTATCGAATTTATTCCATTTGGCTGATACACACTGTATAAAAGCTAATGTTCGAACTAAAATTATTTGAATAACACTTTCATGATAGATGAAGAAAAAAGAAAATATTTTTGCAATTTAATCTCTCTAAATCAAGTAAAATAATGTGAAAAACATAAGTGAAATTAAAACGAATATTTATCTCAGTTATGTAGTTACGAGTGAAAAGAAATTTTGCGTTTTTCGAAACACAAAAATAAAACGAAAAATTTAAATCTAATTACGACCAAATATAAACGCAACATTAATTGGATACGCTTTGAACTGGCACATGGGATAAAAACAATTCGAAAAAAGTGTAATAAATTATTTGCTACAGCACAGTGCGCCTATTAAGCTGTTAACAAGTGTGACGAATCCCCATACCTCCGAAAATCTACCATATTTTTATACAACAACCGAATTGTTGTGATCTGTGAATGGAAATAGCGTAATAAAAACTCTAGAAAAGTTAAAAAAGAAGAAAAAGATGCGGTTTCTTGGTTTGTTCAGCAAGTCATAAGTACGATGCCACTGATTCATTTGATTATAATTTGTGTCTGTGCCATCGAAAACTAGCAGATATCTAATCACTTAATAGTCGGGTATCCGGAAAAATATTACTCTTGGTGTGAATTGATGACTTAATATATACGAGGGAGCGTTTTTATATTCGCGGAATGGGGGACAAGGGGTGGAAATAAAAAAACCAAATTATTTTTCTTTTTCAATATATTCACCTGCAAGACGGATACATTTTTCACATCTTGCAATTAATTTATTTATACCCTCATAAAAAAATTATTTCTCTTTATCTGCAAAATACGCCGAAACTGCCTCCTTGACTTCATCATCGGCAGTAAATTTTTTTGATCAATAAGGTTGATATATAACCCCTTTCCACAATTAACTATTTGTAAATTCTGTATACGTATTTCGACAACCAAGTTGTCATCATCAGCAGATAATTTCAAAGTGTCGCACCTGGTAAAACACGGCGTTGAAAACCAAGATGTGCACATCTTGGTTTTCAACGATGCGGATCGCGTACGGAGTTTATTTTTCGTACAATTTTTTCGCCGTGTTTTACCAGGTGCGACACTTTGAAATTATCTGCTGATGATGACAACTTGGTTGTCGAAATACGTATACAGAATTTACAAATAGTTAATTGTGGAAAGGGGTTATATATCAACCTTATTGATCAAGTCAATCAACCACAGGCTCCATCAAATTCAACTAGTAAATTTTTTACCCCGCAGCTCTTTTTTCATTTTCGGAAACAGGTAATAATCACTCGGGGCCAGGTCTGAGCTGTAGGGTAGGTGATTCACAATTTCGAAGCCCACCTTATGCAGGGCAGCTAACGCAACGCGGCTCTTGTGGACGGGCGCGTTATCGTGCAAAAGCAGAACACCTTTTGTCAATTTTCCCCGTCTTTTATCTTTAATGGCTTCTTTTAGTCGCTCTAATATTGAAGCGTAATATTCTCCGGTTATAGAAACACCTTTATCTTTATAATCAATCAACAATATTCCTTCCGAGTCCCAAAATACCGTTGCCATGAGTTTCCCAGCTGATTGTGATACTTTAAATTTCTTGGGAGGTGCTGTGCCCTTTTTATGCCACTGCATGGAGTCTTGTTTGGACTCAGGTTCATAATGATGAACCCAAGTTTCGTCTCCAGTAACAATTCCACTCAATACACCATCCTTGTCTTCATTACAGAGGTCCAAAAATGCACGCGAACACTCTACGCGCTGTTGTTTTTGCGGCGGCGTGAGCATTCTCGGCACCCATCTTGCGCTGACCTTAGACATGCCGAGATGATCGTGTAGGATTTTAAAAATTGTTGTATCGGATACTCCAACCATTTCTGCGAGTTGTTTCTTCTTTAGTCGAGCATCTTCGAGTACAATTTGTTCAAATTTTTGGATAAGTGCTGGCGTGGTCACCTCAATGCTCCTGCCCGGCCTCGGGTCGTCTTCAAGGGATTCCCTTCCTTGTTTAAATAAACTATGCCACTTGTACACCATGGTTTTTCCTGGACAAGAGTCGCCGTAAACCAATGACATCTCATTCATTATGGTCGCGACTGATTTTCCTTGCCTGGTAAGGAACTTTATAACGGCACGATATTCGATTTTTTCCATATTTCACTTTTCACTCCTGATTATGTTACTTGGTTGACGATAGCTCAAAGACTAACTGTCTAATAACAATGAAACTTCGTATTTATACTAATCATGAGTCGCTGCACAGGCCACGCCCCCAATGCGCCTACTCACCCCTCTACAACCCGCTCATTCCACGAATATAAAAACGCTCCCTCGTAATTCACCGTGCACAGTTTCTAAGGTCATATAGGCACACTTTTATAATTCTCGATGGTCGTTGTTTATGAAAATAAAGTACTCCAAAATAATTAACTTTTATTTTCTATTACTAAGTACATTGCAGCAATATTTAAACTTAAACACTAAGGAAACCAAAACGATTGTTAAATTGAGAACTCTCTCCTTTGATAAAACTCCTATGATAATTTATTTATATATTTATTATTATATTTAGAAAAAGACCTTATTGGTCTCGATGCTGAGAAAGAACAACTAAATTAACATTTTACCACATTGGATAAGAAACCACTACAACAATAATAGGGTAGGATGACTGCAATTACAGTATGAACATCATAATAAGATCGAAGTACCTGTTATAAATAGAGTTGGGATATTTTTCTCGCGGATCAAGATCGTAACAAGACGAGTATTTATATCACTTATACAGCGTCTTTCAAAAAGAATATATGTATTATAAAGTATTATTTCGTCCAAGCTATCGATCGCTGCGCCTCGGCTCGGCTATTGGAGAAACGAACACATAGTCTGGCTTATTTAATAGCCGCTAGATGTCAGTTGTCTTCTGTTTTTCTTGATAACCGTCATATGTTTAAAATGACTACTTCGCAGCAGAAATCAGTGCAAAGACGTTTCAGGTTGAGCTACCAAATTGATCCTCCGAATGGATGGAACATTCGCAGATGGTATCGACAGTTTGTAGATACAGGATGTGTATGTAAAGGAAAGGGTCCCTGGCCGCCCTCGTATTTCTGAAGAAAATGTTGCACGAATTCAAACTGCTTTCCAACGTAATCCTTCATAATCAACTCGTCGTGCCAGTCGACTGCCTACAACAACAATTTGGCGTGCATCGAGATGTCGGTTGGTTATTAAGCCGTACAAGTTACAGTTGTTACAAGCTCCGCATCCTGATGGCAAACGGAAACGTATGGCACTTTGTAGCGAGATTCATGATGCTATTGACAATGATAATACTTTGGCACAACGCGTCGTGTTCAGTGATGAAGCGACTTTCCATGTTAGTAGTCTGATAAGCAAACACAATTTGGGGTCTACAGAACCGACATGCAGCCATTGAACATGTACGAGATTACGAGATTCGCCTAAAATCAATGTGATTTGTACGTTTTGTGCGATATCCCGATCATCTGTTTACGGCCCATTCTTCTTTGATGGAAACACGGTTAACAGTCAGCAGTATCTCGCTATGTTACAAAACTGGTTGTTTCCGAGGCTGCACGAAGACAAGTTCATTTTTCAACAAGACGGGGCACACCCTCACTGGAGTCGCCAAGTGCGTGAATATCTGAATGAAACTCTACCGAACCGTTGGATTGGTCGTCAAGGAGCTGGTGAGCATGTCTCAGCTGGGCTCCACGGTCACCGGATTTGACACCCTGTGACTTCTTCCTGTGGAGTTGCGTTAAAGACAACGTTTATGTACCACCACTCCTACAGAACCTGGAAGAGTTGAAGAACCGGATCCGTACTGCCATAACATCAGTGACGAAGGACACGCTTGCCCGAGTATGGGAGGAGTTTGAGTATCGATGTGATATTGTTCGTGCCGCTGATGGAGGACATATTGAACATCTAAAATCTGAACTTGAGAGATTCGTAAATATGTGTGTAAAGTTTCATAGTCGTATGTCTTAAAGTTTAATATTATAAATATTGTATATGCATTCGAAATACGTACATCCTTTTTGAAACACCCTGTATTTCGTTTTATAAACACACTTACATTGTTCATATCTGCTGTTGCGTAGTTCAAAATGGATAAGACTGACAAAATGTCTGCAACATGACCTAAGTTTCCACATTTATCTCGAAGATCGACGTACACTGTGCCGAAAAGATGTTTTTATATGGAAAATGAGATAAATACACGGATAATCAAAATAATCTTTAGAAACGGATAACGGATCAATACACGCACAATTAAAAATTAGTCTCAATCTAGTAAAATCTAAATCTTTGTCTATAACACTCGAATTTTTCTACAACACACATATTTTTCAGTTCTAAAACAAAATAGGGAGTGTATATCGTTCCTAATTTGTATTGACTCCACTAATTACAACTCGATGTTTCCAATTTCTTTTATTGATTCAAATAAACGCTTGTAATTATCGTTAATTTGTTTTAAATCGGTTTTAGCGGAAGTATTTTTAAATCTTTTCTGGATTTCCTTAATTGCTGCAGCTTGGTTAGGTTTGAATCGTAGAATTACAGATTTTATTTGATAGAAATTCTCGTAGCAATAGAAAACCGCTTTCAACCATATTCCCCAACCGGGACACTGTCTGTGGAACCCTCGAAATCTTTTGGGAGATTTCAAAAACACTCTTTTGGTATTTGAAATTAATGCATCCACTCTGGGTAACATTGTCGGATACTTTATGCTGCAAGGTGTAAAGCATTATCTTTGCGCGTCACATGTAAAGTCCCTCACACTTATCTCTAAGGGAACGGCTTACACCACACCTTGTCGCTGCATCGTTACTCACAAACATCAACAGTTGGTCAATTTAAAGTTGAAATTTTTTTAGCATATCCAGCACTACCTTCTTAATTGCTTCACCAGTGCACTTTTCTAATTTTTTGCTAGCTAACACAATGAGAAATATCGCGTAGTATTATTTTCAAAATAGAATGTTTTTTTCTATCTGTCGTTTCATCGATACATAGCCACAGCTGTTTATCTTTTACTGCGGCTTTGATCATGTTTTCTACGTCGTCACGCGCAGTTGACATATGACTCTGTAACGCTTCTCCGGGATGGTAGTCTCCAATTGGGATTGTATTTGCTTCGGAAGTTATGAAACAGTTATTTATCGAGTAAATGAAGTTTCAAACCACAGGCGATTATCATGAATAATAAATCAAACATAAATTGCGTTTTCAGCGGCATGCTATTTTCCTTATTCTGGCATTTTGCACACTTTATTTGATTTACTTCATTAATAAGCTTTCGCACTGCGTCAAAAAATATATACATTCGTCTTATAATTCTACACTTTATCTGTTTTATTACATTACATTGGTGAGGGACGTTATGCACTAAGTCCGAACCTGGCCCGCGGGAAGACATCCCAACTCTGGTTATAAAATTAACTTAAAACTTTAGAAAAGAAGTTTATGATGCTAATGAAAGATTTAAAATGGCAATCTCCAATATCTATAAAATACGTAGTGAATATTCTAATCCGTATAAATACTAAATGGAAAGAGAAATGTAAATTGAATTGCAATTCACAGAATACAATAATACACTGACGATCAATGGAAATTACAAGATTACGATTAAAGATTAAAATATTAATTACCACAAAACTTGAATGTGAACCGTGATTGTAATTATTTGCACACGTAAATCGTAATTAAATAGTTTCTAACAACCTGCAAATATGAGAATGGAGTTTTCTTAGAATAACTTTCTAAAAATATTTGAGTTTTAATAACACCGATGATTATTTGTATAGTAAAACCTGTATTAAATCTACACTATTATTCAAAAAAGTAAACAAAACTCTTTATCATATCAATGTTGGTATTCCGTATACTTACTTCAACAACTAAGTTGTCGTCATCAGATAATTAATAACAGTATAGCAGCTGTATCAACGGTAAAACTCACACAGAGTAATTCCTCACAACTTTTTCTGCTAACTAGCAAATACACACTGATTTATTTCACACAAGTTAATATGCTCCTTAGTCTTAAAACTAACACATACAAAAGTACACTTGCGTTTCCAATTATAGTCCTTTTTTAACGTCGTATTTTCCAGGAACTGAAAGAGCAAGAATATGTTATTGGATCTTTATCTGTTTAATACGCGGCTTTAATTTTTTAAATCGTAATTATTTATAATTTTCAATTAAATGTAGACAATCTCCGGTTATACTATGATTATGTTCTAGCGCGTGTTTCGCTAAACTGGATTTGTCAGGTCGATTAAACTTAGCGTGCGTCCTATGTTCTTTATACCGGGTCCATATCGAACGTTTAATTTCACGAATTATTGTTTATTACAGCCTCGGCATTCTATTTCGTAAATTTCCGATTTCTAATCACTGAACGTTGATATATAACCCCTTTCCACATTAATTTTCGATTCTGTCGAGTTCCATCCGCGATTGAGTTAATCAACCACAGGCTCCATCAAAATTACCATCCCGAATTCTAATTTAATTCGACTTTATTTTTCGCGTTTCCTAAGAGAATTTCAACTTACATTTCGATCAAGGAACTCTAGCATCCATGATCGAAATGTAACTTGAAATCTGCGTCTCTAAAAACCTTATTTAAATTTTTTGTAACTAGGTGAAACGGTAAGCACATAAATTGTTTGTCTCGATTGCCTCGAGGTGACAAACAAGTGGTATCCCATGTTTATTAATGAAAAGTCAATCAAAAAATGGAGGAATCCATCTTTTGTTACATGCTATGATTTGCATCTGCCGTAATAAACCTATTAACATTAACTTGTTTTCGGAATATATTTCTGTTTTATGATTATTTCTAATTACTAGGGTATCTAAGAAGGCCAAAATGTCATTGTTTTCTTTTCTACAGTGAATTTAAGCGTTACACTTATGTGTGCCAAAAGTCACTGAAATACGAGGATAGTTTGACAAGTAGTGAGAATGACACATAGGTGGCGCTCTAATTGATAAAACAAATGCACTGTAATTTACATTGCCTATTTATATGATCACATTCCGATACTTAGATAAATCGGTTGATTAGTTTATTTTTGACAGCTGATTGAGAAGAAGCAACACGTCGTTTTGTTAAAATGGAAAAAGCAGAGTATCGTGCGCTGATTAAATACTTCGTAATTAAGGGTATGAAAGCTACCGAAATAAAAGATGAGTTACGGGAAACATTAGGTGAATCGGCTCCATCATCCGCCACAATAAGTAGATGAATAAATGAATTTAAACGAATGTGATAGAACAAGCTGTGTTGGTGAAGCGCGCTCTGGAGCACCCAAAATCGTGACTTCTAAGGAAATGATTATAAAAATCCATAATATTATTACGCAAGATCGACCACACAAAGTGAGAGAGATAGCAGACATGGTAAACATTTCAATAGAACGCATACACCACATTTTAACGAAAGAATTGGGCCTTTCCAAGCTTTCGGCAAGATGGGTGCCGCGATTGCTTACGACTGGTCAAAAGTTCACTCGTTTGCGCCTTTATCCGTGTTTGGACCTTTATAAGCGGAACCCGGTTGATTTTTGTAGGGGATTTGTTACTTGCGATGATACTTGGATACACTACAGTACACCCGAAACTAAACAACAGTCGAAACAATAGTTAGAACGTGGTTTTGCACCTCCAAAGAAAGCGAAAACCACTTTATCGGCAAACATGGTGATGGCATCAATTTTTTGGTATTCAAACGGCATTTTGCTCATTGATTACCTTCAGAAAGGTACCACAATGAACGGACAATATTATGCAGAACTTCTACAAAAATTAGATGTTGAGATTCGTGCTAAACGGCCAGGAATGTCAACGAAAAAGGTTCTGTTTCACCAAAACAACGCTCCCTCGCATACCAGCACAGTTGCGATGTCCAAAATCCACGAGTTGCATTCCTAATTAGTACCGCATGCGCCTTATTCGTCGGATCTGGCCCCTTCCGACTTCCACCTTTTTCCAAAATTGAAAACGGCACTAGGTGGAAAGAAATTTTCGTCTAACAACGAGTTTATCATCTTCGTAAATGGGTATTTTGCAAGCCTTCCGGAATCGCATTTTAGAGATGGCATAAGGGCATTGGAGCATCGTTGGAATAAATGTATTGCTCTTTTAGGAGAACATATTGAAAAATAAAAATTATTTTGCATTTAAAAAATTCGTTTTCCTTTTCCATTCTCACTACTTGTCAAACTACCCTCGTACTAGGGTATCTAAGAAGACTAAGATGTCATTGTTTTCTTTTTCTGCAGTGAATTTACGCGTTACACTTATGTGTGCCAAAAATCGCTGAAATATTTGGCGTTATGTTTAAATTCAATTAAAAATTACTTATAAATAAATTCGCTGTGAAGGGAGAAAGACAATTGCCCAACACTGTTACTTGTTTCTGTTCATAGAACTTACCTTCGAATTAGAAACATTTTGAGACATATGTACGTAGGGTTGTCAATCTCATTCAATCTTATTTTTATAAAGAAAATCTCTTAAATATTTTAAAGTTTGGAATAGGTATCGAAGAAAACAATGACGTTATTAACCTTGGACATTATTATCAAACATATGTACCTTCCGAAATAAAATTTTTTACTCTTTAAAGTAATCAATTTGGTCCAAAGTTATTCCCTTTATCTGATTTTAAGTAAAAATAGTCTGAACTGTCTTTTGTTTGTATTGTAAATTCTCCTTAATTAGGATTTCACAAGCTTTTCTAATGAAGGTTTCAGGTCAGTTTCAGTGCGACAGACAGTAGCAGTAGTTGAACCCTGAAGATGTCCGTTACGAGTGGGTACGAAACGTCGGCAGTAATACCAGTGACTTGGTTCCAACCCGGAAGCCCAGAAGAAGATAGTATGGACCGCGACCGCGGATGTCTACGTATCGGACTTTCTAATATAGTTTTTTTTGAATTTGGTTCTAAATTTCAATGCTAGCAATCACCTCCTCAATAGGCCATCATCACCAGATAATTAATCACACTATCGCACCAGGATCAGCGCTAAAATTCGCACAGAATCAAGTCCGTACCAGACTTTAACTGGCAAAAAAGATACACACACCGAACAATGTGTGTTTGACTTGACGAAGACTGAATTTGTACTAGATTTACTTGTAATGATCGCAACGTGCTAAGCTTACTGAATAAAAAAACAGTTCCAATTGGAAACTATTTTCCCGGACAGCCTTGCATTACTATCTACACGAAGAAATCGGAAATGAAATCAAAGCTTTATGTAGTAAAATACAAACAGCTGTGGTTAAGGGTTGATGAGACGACAGATCATAAAAAAAATCATTTTTTCTTGTATTTGATCACATTTCGCAATAAGAAAATGAAAACTAAATTAAATATATGTATTATATAAATTGCATTACCTTATCCAATTTTTTGTTGTTGAAATTTCCATCGCTATTTTCTTTTTTTTAAAACCACCTAGAGCTGCTAATAATAGTTAATCTGCGATAGCAAAAAGGGAAAAGAAAACTTCAAGTTGTGTTCAATCAATACTCGCAATATGGTTGTAATTACTTTTACGTCAAACGATGTTGACGACTCTTGATTGCGAAAATATCGAATTGAAAAGTATAGAATATTTGCTTATTATACGGATATTTTCATCTTTCAGTCGACTTTCGCACGACTAGGAAAAATATTGATACACAAGAAACGTTTCAGTCACGGATATTCCGATTAGTAATTATGCATTCAGAGCCCACCCAAAGAGCAATGGATCCGGAGCAGATGGGATGAGGGCCCTATATTCAAGCTACTATAAATTCTTGATGTGACACAATTGTATAATGATGGTCCGATGAACGCGATGCTCCTAATGCGGCAGCAAAATTACTTTACTGGGACCTTTTCAGAGGTTGCCTACAGTTTGATATAAGAATCACCTTTCTTTTGATATTATCTCAGTTATTTTCGGATTTCTACTTTTCATTCTGATCGTAATTACATCTTAATAAAACGACTTGTGACATGTTGTATTTCTTTGTGACTAAATCTATATTCATTCATTCATTCATAGTTTTTCTTTTAGCACGAACAGATAGACTAATGGCGACCGAATCCCGTGAATACGTTTGACATAAAATATTAGCTACGAAAGTCTGATTTACACACACACAATTACTGGATTATTTATTTACCTCTAATCAAATAATTTAACCTCAAAAAGCTTGTTATAACAACAATAATAGTTGAAGATTTTAACTGGTTTATTTTATATTAAATGTTGGAAATGAATACAGATTTTGAATTAGTCTTGTTAACAAAATGTATATTAAATTATCTTTTTCAGTTCACATGAGATATACATACGTGGTTTGTTCAAAAGGAAAGGTGAATTTTGAATTTTCGCGCGATGTGTACATTCGATTATCGAAATTTTTTTATAAGTGGTACAAGCGCTTTACAGAAGCCCGAGAAAATGCCCGCCGAGTTCGATCAAATGTGAAGGTTTTGCTCAGTATTTTCTTCGATTACAATGGCGTGGTGCATCATGAGTTCTTGCCAGCAGGTCGTACGGTTAATAAGGAATACTACAAGGAAGTTATGCAACGTTTGCGTGAAGCAATACGGCTCAAACGATCGGAATTGTGGAAAAAAATCATGGATTCTGCATCACGATAATGCACCAGCTCACATCGATGCTGGCTCGTGATTTTTTGGGCAAAAACAATACCCTAATCATGCCCCAACCACCATATTCACCAGATTTGGCTCTCTGCGACTTTTTCCTATTCCCAAAACTGAAGAGACCAATGAAAGGAAAGCGTTTTGCCACAATTGATGAGATGAAGTCAGAATCGAAGAACGAACTGATGACCATACCGAAAAGCGCATTTCAGAAGTGCATCGAGGATTGCACGAAGCGCTGGCATAAGTGCATTATATCTGAGGGGGATTACTTTGAAGGGGACAAAATGAATATTGATGAATAAATAAATACTTTTCAAAAAAATTCAAAATTCACCTTTCCTTTTGAACACACCACGTACATATGTTGCCTTATTTATGTATAAATTCTATGCTCTTAAACTAAATATAATTGTAATATTACAATCAATAAAAATAAATGGATGGGATTGTAGTGAAGGATTTATTTTAGAGAACACATGATACAAAGGGTACTAGGAAAGTTTTGCAATACAGTATGTTTAATCAATCAAAAGACAATCATGTGCTGATCATGCATATTTATTAGTCTATCTATTCGCGATACAGACTGTAGATACCCCCATAATGGGAGCTCTTACAATAGCTTTTATAATATTTATTACTAAAGTATTAACTAATGGAATATTCGTTTCAGTAACCCTATTTGAACCATTTGCTAAACATGCATAATGAATTAATTTTGGAAATAAAATTTTTAAATGTTCGTTGGCCTTAATTATATACGGAGCAGCATCAGTAACCGTTAATAAAATATTGTTTGCAGATAAATAAAGCTGAGTCAATGTATCAGGTTGTTACAAATGTAATATCCGTTTTTTCCTTCAGTCTGAACTGAATCGCACCTGTGTGAAGACGTGTATGTTTTTGGTGAAAATTATTATTGTATTTGTAGAAAAGGGTATTTATTTTGAGGTGTGTACCTGTTCCATTTCTTGTAAAGATTAATACACCTGTCCTTGTCTCAATTTCAATTTAAAAAAAGCATTAAATGCAGCTGCAGCAACGCGAGAAATTAATCAGATGTTTGGTGAAACCACGTGTAACGCACACTACGGCGATGGTTTAAAAAATTCAGCGAGGGAAATTTTGATTTGGAAAATATCCTCGCGGATATGCGCGTAGCACCGTTAATGACGACAAGCTGCGTGTAGAAGTTGAAAATAATCCGTCGACAACAGTGCGTAGCCTTGCAGAAACATTTCAAGTGTCCATTGCCACCATTAGTCGTCACCTTTCTTCGATTGGCAAAGTGAAGAAACTCGATCGATGGGTGCCGCACCAATTAACGGAAGTCAATAAGCTCCGTCGAATAGAGGTGGCTACCTCTTTGGCTAATAGACAGAAAGTTGAACCGTTTCTTCATCGAGTGGTAACGTGTGGCGAAAAGTGGATACTTTATGATAATCGGAGACGGTCAGGACAATGGTTAGATCGAGGTGAAGCACCAAGACAGCATGCACGAGCATCACTTCACCCGCGAAAGATTATGGTGACTGTATGGTGGACCAGTAAGGGTATTATTCACTATTCATTTTTGCAACCTGGTGAAACCATCACGGCACAGTCCTATTGTGCCGAACTGGAAACTATGCATGGAAAATTGAGCCGCTTGCAGCCCTAACTAGTCAATAGACATGGACCCATACTTCTTCATGATAATGCAAGACCTCATGTTGCACGACAGACAATCCAAAAACTTTCGGAATTTGGTTACGAAATTCTCCCTCACCCACCTTATTCACCTGACCTTTCCCCAACTGATTTTCATTTTTTCCGAAGTTTAGACAATCACTTAAAAAATAGGGACTTCCCTGACCGGGAGTCTGTAATAGCAGTGTTTAAGCAATATGTGAGCCGTCAAAACCTAGATTTCTTTTCAAAGGGAATTTTTCAGCTTCCAGGCCGTTGGCAACAAACTATTGATGTAAATGGAGACTATTTTGCAGAATAAATATTTATATTTTTTTAAATTTAAACTTTTGTAACAACCTGATAATATTGACAGTTCTAGTAATTGTTAAATTGTTTGTTTTCTAAGCTTCCACTGAAATGAAATAACCTGGATGGAGTACATTTTCTTCCAATGTGCTAATTATAAAATTTGTTACGTATCTTTTCTTAACATTAGTGGTTCTATTGGTTGAAAACCATATACAGTACTGTGTGAAAGAAAGAAACACCAAACAATATTTTCCAAAACGTTTTTACTAATAATTATTGGGTTAATTTCATTTATAATACTTACAAAATCTTTCCAAGAACGATTCATTGGTAGAAATATAATCACTGGAAATTTTTATAATATCATACTTCCACGTAGAGGTGAGATCGACCGCCTGATAAGAGGATTAAAGTAATAAATTTTATTGTACCACAATGCTCTGCAATAAAATTTCGAGAGAGCTATTCATCTATAAGATTTTGTTTTTAATTCAGTGGTAGAAACGATACAGAGTGGTTCCACAATAGAATATATTTAGATTCTTAAAATACGCGCCTACGAGTGAAATTTCCATTTTAAGAAAAATTGTGAGCTGTAAATTGTTGCAGTAGATAGAAAAAGCCTATAATAGCATTACTAGATAGAAATAAAATTATTGTTTTACACCAAGAGGGTTATAGTCAAGTGAAAATACTAAAGATAGTGAAATGTTCCCGGTATGTCGGGCAACAAACAATAAAAAGAATTACTAAAACCGGCAGTGTAAGTGACAGAACAAAGAGTGGACGTCCAAAGAAGCTTAGTAAAACTGATGCCCGGTTTTTAAAAGTTACTGCCTTAAGAAATAGTAAGAAAATTAGCGCAGAACTAGTTCAAGGTCTAGCGCGAACATCTGGTACTTCGGTACATGCTGCAACAGTAAAGCGATACTTGCTCAGATCAGGCTTGATGGGCTGCGTGGTCGTGAGAAAACCCTTACTGCGACGAGGTAATAGAGAGAAACGATTAAAATATGCTTGAGGCCACGAAACTTTGGGATATAATGAGTGGCGAAAAATACTATGGACTAACGCATCTAAATATCAATTATTTGAAACGAACAGGCGTCAGTATGTTAGACGACGCACTGGTGAATCGTTATTGGAACCATGTTTACACACTACCATAAAGCATGGAGGAGGCAATATCCGAGCTTGGGGTTATATTTCAGCAGCAGGTGTGGATAAAATTGTAAAAATAGAGGGTAAATTAACTGACGACAAATGCAAAACATAATTAGAAGAACATGCCATACCATCACGGCAGCGATTTATTGACAATAATTTCATTCAACAAGATAATGATCCCAAGCATACCTCAAAATTTGTGAAAACTTATTTAACTCAGCAGGAAGCAAATGAGATATTGCAGACTATGATATGGCCATCTCAAAGTCGTGACTTAAAAATTATTGAGCATGTGTGGGATTATCGCGACAGAAAAAAGTGTGAAAGGGGGCCAAAGAACAAGAATGAAGCAGGAAGCAAATAGGGTATTACAGACTATGATATGATCACCTCAAAGTCTTAACTTAAATATTATTGAGCATGTGCGAGATTACCTTGACAGAAAAAAAGGTTGAAAGGGGGCCAAAAATCAAAAATGAACTGTGGAACATACTACAGGAAGAGTGGTACAATATTCCTCAAAATTTCATTAATTCATTAATGGAAAGCCTACCAAGAAAAATGCAGGTTACCTTAAAAAATATAGGTGGTCATTCAAAATATTGAAAATAGAAGTTGTTTATGTTTAAATATCGATATGTGTTAGTTTTTATATGATACATTAAAAAAAATTGCAATTTATGTAGTACTTAATAATTTACTCTTACTTAATAATTTATTCTTTTATAATAGAGGGTTTTCCAATAGGGACTTGACAACTTTTAATTCAATTTGTGAACGCACTCTTTCACTAATCATCGAACTGTCACTGTCGATTTATTCAGTAAACTTAACATTTTCATCATGGTAAAGTACACGAACGAACAACGTCTGCAAATTATAAAAATTTACTACAGAAATTCGGAGTCGGTGATCGCTACTTTAAGAGCGTTAACTCCGATTTTCGGTCGTAATTCTCGCCCTAGTAGACAGGCAGTAACAAGTTTAGTGCAAAAATTTGTGTCTACATATTCGTTGTGTGATGTTGCCGTGCCAGTGAGACAAAGGGTTGGTCGAAGTGTCGAAAATATCGCTGCCGTTGAAACGTCCATAGCAAATGATCCAAATCAGTCAATTCCACGGCGTTCTCAAGAGTTGGTCATCGCCCAGACCACTTTATGGCGAATTTTGCGTAAGGATCTTGGTTTACACCCATACAAGATCAAGCTGACTCAAGAATTGAAGCCGATGGATCATTTGAAGCGACGTACTTTCTCAGATTGGGCTCTGGAAAAGATTTTCAGTGACGAAGCTAATTTTTGGCTCAATGGGTTCGTCAATAAGCAAAATATGCGTTATTGGTCGGGTGAAAATCCACATGTGCTTCATGAAATACCACTTCATCCACAAAAAATAACTGTTTGGTGCGGTTTGCATGCCGGCGGCGTCATAGGGCCATATTTTTTCGTCGACGATAATGATCGTCACGTTACTGTGAATGGTAATCGTTATCGCGCCATGATTACCGATTATTTTTGGCCCGAATTGGAAGATATGGACTTGGACAATATGTGGTTTCAGTAGAACGGTGCCACAAGCCACAAGTTTGATGAGCGTGTTATCTCAAGAAATGGACCAGTCGATTGGCCGCCTCGTTCGTGCGATTTAACGCCTCTAGGCTTTTTTCTTTGGGACTACGTCAAGTCATTGGTCTATGCCAACAAGCCGACAACGTTGGAAGAGCTCAGAGCCAACATTGAACGCGAAATAGCAACCGTTTCGGCCGAATTGTGTAGCCGAGTCATCGAAAATTGGGTCCAACGAATCGACCGCTGCAAACGTGCCCGCGGTGGCCATATGAACGAAATCGAGTTCCATTCATATATGTTTTGATTGTACTTCAACCCGATAATAAAGTTTTTGAAATATCTCAAATGGTCTGCATTTTATTTTGAAAAAGTTGTCAAGTCCTTATTGGAAAACCCTTTAGTTGTTTTTAAAATTCAAGAAGCTACTTCTTTCTTTTGTGCAGTACTGTATGTTCATTTCCTATCCTACGGAGAATATGTTTAATCATGTCATCGTAACTATCATTTACATATTTTTTGCGTACGATTTAAAAAGATCGGAACAGTTGGATCTTCACAATATGTCTTTAAAAATTTGCAAACAATGTGTTATCTAATTTCGAAAATTTCAGAAGACACGTGGACTATATCTTGTATCGAAACATTAGGTAGAAATAAACACTTGCATTTCATTTTATGCAAAGTGTGTTAGCCAATAATAAATGGATTAATATTTACTTTATAGCTGACCTCAATACCGCAGCATGATCAACATTTAATTAACGACTATCAACTTCCTTTTTACATATCCATATAAATTTGTTTTAATTAAAACAGGTTAAATGAAAAAGACGTACTTTACTGTGTTATAAATAACGCTAATTTAGATTTTATCATGATTCGGTGCTCATATTACGATTTAACGCCAGCAATAACAATTTATTCGCAATGCGCGAGGACAATTTAAAACTTGTTGAATACAAATTGTACAGATTTCATATATGGTAATTTCAACATCTGACCGTTCAACACCTACAGGTCCGGAGGTTTATAATTAAGTTATCTGTTGTTACAGCGAAGCGGAGTTCGAACCGTGTTTTCTTGGCGTTCCGTTATATTTCAACGACAATTAATTACAACTGTCGTACGCAGCGGAGTCTTCTGTTTTGCGTTACATTTTTATCCGTTCCATCATATCCCCATAGTTCCATAGTTATATAATTATTATAGTAGTCTTATGTCAACGTGATGGGTAATCTTTGTTATTGTTAGAGCGTAATTTTAAACAGCATTCGTTTTTAAAGTTATTAAGCCAGACAATGGAGCGGCAATTAGTAGAATTTCGAAACAATTTTTCAAACGACTTAGCATTAGGCTTTGAGAAATGTTTTTTTTACTATTAACTTAATTAAATGTAAATAGTTTGTGGTCAAAGATGTAAACATGACTACTCTTAGAATGTAAAGTTGAAATCAGGAATGTTTTTCGATCACTGTCGTGTGAAATAAGATGTCGACAGGAAGTGAGGCTATCAGATTAAATACTATATTTATATTGCTGCCAGGTGCGATAATGTTAGAAGTTACGATTAATACAAAGGGTACTAGGAAAGTTTTGCAATACACCTTTCTTTATTTAATTTTTTCAAAGTAATTTTCTTTACACTCAATACACCTTTCCATCCTCCGAAACCAATCTTTAAACCAGTTCTGCCAAGTTTCACTAGGGAGTAAAGCACACTCGTTGTCCCAAGCCCGCAGAAGGTCCTCATCACTGGAAAACCGCCTCCCTTTTAGTTTCATTTTCACATGTGGAAACAATGCAAAGTCGCAGGGAGCAAAATTTGGACTGTAGGGAGGGTGCTCGAGAAGTTCCAATCCTGTGGTGGTCAAATATTCGGTGCAGGCTTTGGCGCGGTGAGCTGGAGCATTATCGTGATAGAACAATCAGGTGTTCATTCATAGATCCAATGATTTTAGGCAGGCATTGTTCAGTATACCACTTAGCTGTGACTGTCTTCTTTGTATCCAAAACGACGCATTCCACAATTCCACTCGATTTGAAAAATACAGCTATCATTTTCTTCTTTACAGATCGGGATTTTCTGAAAACTACAGGTCTGTCCTCATCATCAAAGACCCAAACTTTGTTTTGAGCTTTGGTCGGCACATTATAATAGTACAGCCAAGTCTCGTCACCTGTCACGATGTTGTTCACATAGCGAGATTGTGCCTTATTAAACTTTTTTAGCATCTCCCGACACCAAGTCACACGTCGTGTCATCTGCTCTTCAGCCAGTCGATGCGTCACCCAGGGAGAACTAAGTTTATTCACGTGCAAATGATCATGCAGAATCGAACGAATTGCTGGTGCATTTAGGCTTGAAGTACCCTTTATCTGTTGGTAGGTCACTCGCCAGTCCCCGCCAAGCATTTTCCTCACAGCAGTAACGTTTTCCTCCGTAACTGGCGTTCGTGGCCTTCCCACACTCTCAGCATCCTCCACAGTTAAATTTCCCCTTTGAAATTCTCTATACCACCTTAATATAGTTCTGCGATGTGGATAAACATCACCTAGTGCAAGAGTCATTTCTTCGAATCATTGGTTTGTATTTAAACCGCTCACGAAATTATAACGCAAAATTACCCTTATCTCATTTTGTGACCACGATACCATCACTGCTAATGTATAACTGAGCCCATCGACATGGCGCGGCGGCTACTATGCACGTATGAACATGTCTCAACATTCAGTAACAAACAGCTTCCTACGATTCATTGTTGCGTTATATTGCAAAACTTTCTAGTTCCCCTTGTATAACCTGAGAAGTTTGTAAATATAGATAACGCTAAATGTCATCGGTATTGCTAAAATAAGAACACGTTTTTATTAACATTTAGGAAGCACTTATATATTGCAAACGACAATTTGATAATGAATCACTTATTTTCAAGTAAGGCGCATATTAGGTAGCTTGATGATACTTATCTGAAACACCTTAAAAAGTACAAAAACCACATCGGAAAAAAGAACTAAAAGTGGACGGAGAAATTTATGTCTTATGAAATATTGAAATGATTATTAAACACATCACAAAAAGTAGTAGTTAGTTTTTTAAATGAAAAAGTAAATAACATTTTAAATTTTGACATAAAAAAAACTAGATAAAAATATATAGTTTAATATAATTTATTCACTGTCCATATCTTCATTGGGGATTCTAAACCAGTATTTACAGAAAAAACAAATTCGTCAAAGTTTATTTCTCTTTCATACCACTTCTCTATTAATGCATCAGTATGTTAAATACATTGCTGCCAAAAATCATGTGTGTAGATGTCTAAAAATTGCTGTCACATTTTTGAAACATCTTCATCTCCATATCCTTCTTCACACACATGTTTTTTGTAATGCATTTTTGCCCGTTTCCAAATAAGTTCGATTTCATTGCCTTCACAATGGTATGTTGGAATTCAGAGTACTTCGTGGCAAGCTTTTCTTATTAATTCATCTATTTGGTAGACCTTTTGCTTTTTATACCACTTTGCTATTTCAAGCAGTTGCATTATTCAGCCAATCAACTATTGTTGTTACTTTTGACATGGTTGCTTTTCAAATAATACACTGTGCTAAGCCGCATTATTCATTATTATTAAAAAAGGTTCATGTAGATTTGAGTTAATTAGTCATTTACCCATCTTGAAAACCTTGCACTGTTAATTTCACCATGATAATCAGTTGTCGCTGTTACCGAAGGAAATATCAAACTTGCATTTTCAATGATCGCATCTTTATCACAAGCATGAAGAATTATACAACGTTTACCATCATATCCACGTTTTCTAATACTCTTCATGTTCGCATCTTGCCACAATCTTCCTTTATTGCCCTTAGTAAAAATCCACGTCTCATCGAGAAAGACAACATCCCTTTTATAAGGGGACACGACATTCGCTTTATAATTGCGTAAAAAGGAATATAGTGGTGCAGCAATATGACTTTTCTCCATTAAAGCTCTGCGATCATTGTCTTTCACAAATTTAAATCTTAATTGTTTTAAAAGACGATTCAAAAAAGAAATGCTGATATCCTGTAGCATCGCATTGACATTTTTTAAAATTAATTTTCCTGAAAATATAGTGTAAGCATTTCTTTATGGAAAGATTTTAAGTACGTATGTTCTTTGTATTTGTCATATATAATAATATTACGAACTTCCATTTTCACCTCTTCATCTATACCTCGTTTTTTCAACTCGCTACGTGTTTTATAAGCTCTCCTACTGGTAACGCAGTTTAAGATTCTTTCCTGTGTTGGACATTAAACACTGTTCGAAAAGAAATACTTAATGCTGCAGCTACGCTCTAAGATAGTACTTTTCGAAATTTGTTTTCTAAAGCACCAATGAAAATATTACCTCTTGTATAGAATTAACGGTCCTCTGTTGCATTTATTCAGCTTCGAAATATTGCAATAACTTGTAAACAAAGTCTTGGCAATTAGAATCAAGACGTGCACTTGGCATGACTATACTTAACCTGTAAATAACCAATGCAAAAGCTGCTTACGTAGGCTATCTAAGCGTAAACTTACAAGGATGATGAAATAAATGTGATAAATTAGTGGTTAGAACAATAACAAACAGCAGCGGCAAAATACAAGGAATATAACAATATTGAAACTGTAAAAAAGACAAACTTCATAAGTCAAAATAGTATTTTATCTGTATTATACGTGATACATGTGTGCATAATATACAGTATTGTGCAAATTAATGAAATCATGACTATTTTTTTAGTTTTTTGCATGTGGCAACATTGTTAAGTCAGTTCTGACAGTAGTTTTATGTCAGAAAACATAACCTATATCACTGGGAACACATTACACAGTTATTCAGTGCGTTTTAGAGAGTTTATTCACATATACTCTTCCAAAGTTCAAATTTTGGTTTATATTGTGCTTTTACCGGTTGTTCGCGATATGGATATCGCATTTTTTGGTGCAGGGGCAGCGATCAAAATTCGTGAGAAAAAGTGGAGATGAAAAACTCACTGCAGCTCATGTCGATCAGACAGTCAAACATCCTGTAAAGAAGATGTTTTGGGGATGTTTTTCGTACATGGGGACTGGATCGCTGATGCCTGTAGTAGGCATGATGAACAGCCAGAAATATAAAGAGCTACTGGATAAGTATTTGGGAAAAGATCTAAAGAAATGTGAGCCAAACGGAGGTGCAATTTTCCAACAGGACTCAGCTCCATGCCGCAAATCGAAGGTTATTGTCAAATATTTCAAGGAAAAATGAATAACTCTCCTCGACTGGCCTGGCAATTCTCGAGACTTAAACCCAATTGAAAATCTGTGGGCCATTTGTAAGGCTAGGTTACATAAAATGGACTGTACAACGCAGACAAAATTGATAGAAATAGTAATTGGAATGTGGTTTCGGGGCAAAAAAATATAGGAAAACTGCTAAAAAACGTTTGCGCCCATTCTTTCTTCAACACGTGTGACTACCGATGAAGTAGACAAATGCCGGTATGTGTTCGTATTTTGCAGCGTTATTGATACACCGACAAACTTTCGTGGTTCGAACTATACACAGTCCGTCGCAGAGAAAATCGAACATTTTTAAAATAGTAATTCTTAGTGGCGCTATCTATTAAAAAAATACGCGTCGGTAAGGTAAATCTTTCAGCAACGTTATGTCAAAATTTATATGACATTTGCATCATTAGAAGTAGAGAAATAGCGCGTGAAGTAACAGCGCGTATTCGGCATTGGTCGAAAAATGAATTCAGAACAAAGAGATAATATCAAGTTCTGTTTTAAACTCTGTAAATCGTTTACTGAAGCGTTTAGTTTGATGAAACAAGTGTATCACCATACACATATGCGTGTTTATCACGTACGAATGTGTATGAGTGGTTACGGAAAATAACATCGAACTTGTGCGTGAATTTATCAGAAATGAGCACACATCCTCATTGCGATACGTGGGAATCGAATTAAATATCACAGTATTTGGGACTGAGAACGATTTGTGTAAGGTTGGTACTACACAAACTAACTGAATTCAACATTGTACAGACTTGATTAAAGACTCAAAAAAGAACGAAAACATCAGATATTCTGTTGTAACTGGCGATGAGACGTGGTGTTTCCAATATGATCCAAAGACCAAGTGTCAAAGCTCTGAATGGAAGCTTCCAAGTGAAGAAAGACCGAAAAAAAGCCGTTTGGAAAAGTCAAAAGTGAAAACAATATTGATTTGTTTTAACGATTCGAAAGGCATGGTGTACAAACTGTTTGTACCAGCTAGTCAAACGGTCAATGATATTACCTTGGTGTTATGAAGCCTGTTTTGGCGCGTATTCGTCGTGGCCCCCTCCATGTCATGAAAATGATACCTGGCGTTTGTTGCATGATAATGCATCATCTCATCGCTCGATGCATTTTGCCCATCAGCCATTCACCGAATTCGGATTTGGAACCTGTGATTTCTATCTATTCTCCAAACTACATTCGCCGATGAAAGGACAGTGATCTTAAGGGGCATCTCTACAGATGAACTTAAAAATTCATTCGACATGTTAATTGTCGTGCCAAACATTATACTGAAGCCTAAGGCGTTTGCTTTTGTTTAATAGTAAAAAGACTTATAAGAACTCAAAGTGAATATGTACGAGGGGTGTTTCCTGTATTCTGGGAATTGGTGCTATAATTAAATAACGCAGAACTTATACGCAATGTTATTGATGCCAGACAAGTCTTGACATGTTTATGCAACTATCTAGTGCAACATTGTTCAGTCTGATTCAGGTATTCAACTGATGTAGACGCGTTTTAGTAGCACTGTTTTTGTAACCATGGAACACGCGGCAAAATCTCAAAGAGCGATAATTTTCATTTTGTGGAAAGAAGATGTGAAAACGTCAGAAATTATTAGTCGTGTGCAAGGAGTATTTGGTGAATCTGCTGAATCCAAAAGTACTGTTTATCGGTGGATCGATCGTTTTAAAGCCGGTAGAACATCACTAGAAGACGAACCACGCAGTGGGCGGCCAAGCACGTTGGTAAATGATATAAACATTACTGCCGTCGAAAACCTACTGAAAGACGATAGGCGAATCACTATTCGTCAAATTAGTGTACACCTAGGGATAGGTACACGACAAGTTCATGACATCTTGCATGATTGTTTGGGCGTTAGAAAGGTTTTGGCGCGCTGGGTGCCAAGGCTGTTGGGACCGGAACAGAAACTCGATAGGTCCGATATTTGTCATCAACTTCAAGAACTGTTAGCCCGTTACGGTGATGAATTTTAACAACGAATAATAACCACTCACGAACCGTGGATTCCTTTTTTCAATCCTGAGACGAAAAGTCAATCCAAAGAATGGCACAAATCTGAAGAAGGGCCTCCACTTAAGGCGCGTGCAGTTCCATCTGTTGGAAAGGTAATGCTTACTGTATTCTGGGATGGCGAAGGGATTATTTTCATGGATTATCTGCCGAGAGGTACTACAATTAAGGTAGAATATTATTCAAATTTATTATCCGGGCCACTGAGAGAGGAACTAGTCAAAAAACGGCCTGGAACGTTGCATAAGCGTCCGTTATTGCAACAAGATAATGCAACACCACACATCGCAAGAAAAACGAAGGATGTTTTGAACGATTTACGGTGGGAATTACTGCCGCACCCACCTTATTCCCCGGATCTTGAACCCAGTGATTACCATCTGTTCCCAGATTTGAAAAAATCCTTACGTGGTGTTTGATTTGAAAGTTTAACTGACGTAAAACGTGCCATAAATAGGTGGATCGACAAGACACCGAAAAACTTCTTTGAGGACAGCTTAAAAAAATTAGTTTATCGTTGGGATAAATGTATTGAGTTAAATGGAGATTATGTTGAAAAACGACATTGTAATATTGACGAAAATTAACAAAATTATAAAAATTATATGTATCATAATTCCCAGAACTTTGTAAACATCCCTCGTAGATTTATAAATAACTTTAATACCAGGAAATTAATTCTGAAACGAAATCTTATATGGATAAATAATGCATATAGAGATACTATACACAGTAAAGTAAGTATCTTCTTAAGTATCTTCTAAATTGAATATTAGTACTTGACTCCTCTCATACTCATGTTTAGAACAGAGCAATAATATTCTCTTAAAAGTCTTAAACTAATTTTTTTACAATATACGAGGGAGCGTTTTTATATTCGCGGAATGGGGGACAAGGGGTGGAAATAAAAAAACAAATTATTTTTCTTTTTCAATATATTCACCTGCAAGACGGATACATTTTTCACATCTTTCAATTAATTTATTTATACCCTCATAAAAAAATGATTTCTCTTTATCTGCACAATAGGCCGAAACTGCCTCCTTGACTTCATCATCGGCAGTAAATTTTTTACCCCGCAGCTCTTTTTTCATTTTCGGAAATAATCACTCGGGGCCAGGTCTGGGCTGTAGGGTGGGTGATTCACAATTTCGAAGCCCACCTTATGCAGGGCAGCTAACGCAACGCGGCTCTTGTGGACGGGCGCGTTGTCTTTTCTCTTTAATGGCTTCTTTTAGTCGCTCTAATATTGAGGCGTAATATTCTCCGGTTATAGAAACACCTTTATCTTTATAATCAATCAACAATATTCCTTCCGAGTCCCAAAATACCGTTGCCATGAGTTTCCCAGCTGATTGTGACACTTTAAATTTCTTGGGAGGTGCTGTGCCCTTTTTATGCCACTGCATGGAGTCTTGTTTGGACTCAGGTTCATAATGATGAACCCAAGTTTCGTCTGCAGTAACAATTCCACTCAATTCACCATCCTTGTCTTCATTACAGAGGTCCAAAAATGCACGCGAACACTCTACGCGCTGTTGTTTTTGCGGCGGCGTGAGCATTCTCGGCACCCATCTTGCGCTGACCATAGACATGCCGAGATGATCGTGTAGGATTTTAAAAATTGTTGTATCGGATACTCCAACCATTTCTGCGAGTTGTTTCTTCTTTAGTCGAGCATCTTCGAGTACAATTTGTTCAACTTTTTGGATAAGTGCTGGCGTGGTCACCTCAATGCTCCTGCCCGGCCTCGGGTCGTCTTCAAGGGATTCCCTTCCTTGTTTAAATAAACTATGCCACTTGTACACCATGGTTTTTCCTGGACAAGAGTCGCCGTAAGCCAATGACATCTCATTCATTATGGTCGCGACTGATTTTCCTTGCCTGGTAAGGAACTTTATAGCGGCACGATATTCGATTTTTTCCATATTTCAATTTTCACTCCTGATTATGTTACTTGGTTGACGATAGCTCAAAGACTAACTGTCTAATAACAATGAAACTTCGTATTTATACTAATCATGAGTCGCTGCACAGGCCACGCCCCCAATGCGCCTACTCACCTCTCTACAACGCGCTCATTCCGCGAATATAAAAACGCTCCCTCATACCACATAAAATACAAGCTTAAACCTTAGCACAATGCATATTTATATTTATATTAATGCATTGTTCAAAATACATAGCAATATCTATTTCGTTTTCTCGTAGTACAATTTGAGTTGTTGAAATAATAATATATTATACAACAATAACAATACATTTAAAATTATTACACGAAAATATATTACCTATGTATATAATATTCAGATCTATTATAACTGTAATTTTACAATTGAAATTTCCCTGAATAACGCGAAGCGAAAGCCACAAAAGTCTTACTTGACATTCGATCTTCGTTTAAAAATAAAAGTTCAAACGGTTACTATACATGAAATACATATAAACGTACGGATAATTCACATACGTCCACGCAAACCGATACCGGCTCAATTCGTGTTACCTCCTCTCTTGGTCGTAGTGTTCAATATAAATCACGTATGCGCTTATATTAACCCACTGTATCATTACATCATTACGCTAAATGCAAATTTGAAATCAACTTACCGCAGATGCAACTAAATACTGTGTAATTTGTTGTCCGGTACGTTTTACTATTTCACATTGTGCGCTGTGGTCAACTAACCATAAAGAGCCGGAGAGCGTATTTCATAAACTTTCATTAGCATTTTTGCATAGACATGTATACATACTACAAACATATGTATGCGTGTAGTAATATTAGTAAGTATACATCATAGGTATGCTTAATATATACATGGAAACAATTCTTACGAGGCAAACAAAATATGTCAGCACATTTCATTAGGATAGCCATGGAGGGAGGATTTACTTTCAGGATTATTTTAAGAAAATCCAAAACACAAATTTTAAAGCTAATAATTGTAATTGGCGTTTAAAAATGTTTGTTCAAAATAATTGGAATATTACATAAGTCCCTTCGATTTCATACTATTTATTCAACGGAATATACGAGGGTAGTTTGACAAGTAGTGAGAATGGAAAAGAAAAACGAATTTTTAAATACAAAATAATTTTTATTATAATAATGATAAGCTCGTCGTCAGACGAAAATTTCTTTCCACCTAGTGCCGTTTTCAATTTTGGAAAAGATGCAAGTCGGAAGGGGCTAATTGGAAATGCAACTCGTGGATTTTGGGTTTCACAACTGGTATGCGAGGGAGCGTTGTCTTGGTGAAACAGAATCTTTTTCTTTGTCATTCTTAGCCGTTTAGCACGAATCTCAACATTTAATTTTTGTGGAAGTTCTGCATAATATTGTCCGTTTATTGTGGCACCTTTCTGAACGTAATCGACTAGCAAAATGCCCTTCGAATCCCAAAAAATTGATGCCATCACCTTGTTTGCCGATAAAGTGGTTTTCGCTTTCTTTGGAGGTGCAAAACCACGTTCTAACCATTGTTTCGACTGTTGTTTAATTTCGGGTGTACTGTAGTGTATCCAAGTTTCATCGCAAGTAATAAATCGCCTACAAAAATCAACCGGATTCCGCTTATAAACGTCCAAACACTCATTGGAAATGCGCAAACAAATGAATTTTTGATCGGTCGTAAGCAATCGCGGCACCCATCTTGCCGAAAGCTTAGAAAGGCCCAATTCTTTCGTTAAAATGTGGTGTACGCGTTCTGTTGAAATGTTTACCATGTCTGCTATCTCTCTCACTTTGAGTCGTCGATTTTGCTTAATAATATTATGGATTTTTATAATCATTTCCTTAGAAGTCACGATTTTGGGTGCTCCAAAGCGCGCTTCATCAACACAGCTTGTTCTACCACGTTTAAATTCATTTACTCATTTACTTAATGTGGCGGATGATGAAGCAGATTCACCTAATGTCTCCCGTAACTCATCTTTTATTTCGGTAGCTTTCATACCCTTAATTACGAAGTATTTAATTACAGCACGATACTCTGCTTTTTCCATTTTAACAAGACAATGTGTTGCTTCTTTTTCGATCAGCTGTCAAAAATAATCTAATCAAGCGATTTATCTAAATATCGGAATGTATAAATAGGCAACCTAAATTACAGTGCATTTGTTTTACCAATTAGAGCGCCACCTATGTGTCATTCTCACTACTTGTCAAACTGTCCTCGTATATTCTGAAAGAGAAGAACTTTTTAATAAATGTACTGTGCATTGTTTTTCATCACTTTGGTCCAAAGTTCAAGCAATTTCAAAATGCCATCCCTCCAAAAGGTTTCTTCTTTACGTTCCGAAAATCTCTCCAAGTAAATTTTCATATCTTCGAAAGATTCGAAATTTTTCTCACTAAGAATATTTTGTAGAGAGCGAAACAAATGATAATCAAACGATGCGATATCTGGACTACAATATATAGAAGGTGAGGCACGATATCCCATGAAAACTCCACCAATTTCTATACGGTTAAAATATGTTAAAATATTCGTCGTCTATTACATAACGCAGGCCATTCCTTAGCGAAAGCTTGCTTTGAATTGTCAAGTTGTTCGCACTACTTGACTTAATTGATGGTCTAGTTATTCGGTAGCAGATCATAGTAGAATATGCCCTTGACATTCCACCAAATGCACAACATTACTTTATTTAGGAAGAGGCAAATCTGTGATACCATGTGTATCGAAAAGACGAAACCGGTTTTTCTAGTAGATGTCGCTACTCTTAAGTATGCAATGTTATGGTTTGGCAAATATGTCATCTTATTCTACTAACATCAAGATTCTAAGCCATAATGTTACATTTTGCGAAAGTAACACCGTCTTAGATTTATACCTCTTTGAAAATGTCGAGTTTCATCCCTGAGAAAGTGCATTTGCGCCACGCGTTATTATACTTTTCTTATTTAATCAAAAGAAAAAAGCCGCTGAAAGTCTTCATTCGCTGGTTGAAACTTACGGTGAGCATGCTCCAACCATAAAAACCAGTGAGGCGTGGTTTCCACAATTCAAAAGTAGTGGTAGATTGAAAAAGTTTAAAAATGTGAAATTTTATTGCATGAAGACCCAACCCAAATTCAAAAACAATTGGTAGAAGCGTTAAATGTGGGCCAAGAAACGATTAGCGACCGATGACGAGAAATGGGAAAAATCCAAAAGATGGGAAAATGGGTGCCATATCAATTGAATAACAGGCAAATGGAAAAACGAAGAATCGTCTGTGAAATGCTGCTTCTAAGGTATGATCGGAAGTCATTTCTGCATAGTGACGGGTGATGAAAAATGGATTTATTTTGAAAACCCTGAGCGCAAAAAATCGTGGCTATCACCTGGCGAAGCCGGCCCGTCGACTCCAAGGCCAAATCGTTTTTGTCGCGTTTGGTGGGACCAAAGTAGCGTGGTATATTACGAACTGTTGAAACCTGGTGAAACAATTAATACTGATCCCTACCGACAACAAATTATCAATTTGAACCATACATTGATAGAAAAACGTCCAGAATGGGCCCGAAGATACGGTAAAGTGATTTTACTCCCATCTCACTACGTGGTGACGTGAGCCCGCCAAAATTCGAACGTACTGACTTATGTAATAACTCAATAATTGTGAATCATAAGTTTATACCAATATTGCAAGAGCAATTCAAATTTGTAAAAATAAAAAGTTTTAAACTGCACCTTCATTGTTCGTAAAACAGTAGTTCTGAAGCGGTAGAATGCAAAGCTACTACTTTTTACGAACATAAGCATTCGAACTTTGGAGATAAGCCAATTACGCATTTAAAAGTTCAAAGTTCAATGAATCTTCAAACTCTTCGTTCTCTGCGGATGAAGACGAAAGAGTTAGATCAATTTTGACTCCAAAGCAAGGTCCTTGAAATATGTAAACATACGATCATTTGCTCATGCACGATAACTTATCAAAAATACAACTTTTTGAATTTCGCTTTTGTAGTTCGTAAAACAATGGTTCTGAACTGGTAGAATGTAAAGCTACTACTTTTTAAGAGCAAGGTCGTTCAAACTTTGGACATGATCCAGTTGCGTTAAAGGTTGAGATGTGCACATGATCTTCAAGTTTTTCATACTCTCCAGATGAAGTCGAAAGAACTAGAATAATTTTGACACCAAAATCAATTTTAGGACCCTTGAAAATGTAAATACGCAGTCATCTGTTAATGCGCGATAACTTTTCAAAAATACCAATTTAGAAAAATTGAGATTTTTGTCGGAATAAAAAAGAATTTCGCCTTTTAGTTCGTAAAACAGCAGATCTGAATAAGTAGATTATAATTTCACCACTTCTTATAACAAAATCATTTCAAACTTTGAAGATAATTCATGTATACTTTCAAAACTTCACATTTTGGTAGGGTTTTTCAAGTTTTTTTTATTATCTCGGCATTAAGCCACGAGTTGTGTAAGTTTCGTCCTCAAAAGCATTTTTTAACACTGGAAAATGTAAACACACGAGTACATTTGTTAATGTGAGATATCTTTTTGAAAAAGCAATTTTTGCTGGTCCCTTCCTTGATCCCTCGAACGAAATAGGGATTTTCGTTAAATGTTTCGAATTTAACCTTTATAGATGTATTTACACTACGAGGTGTGGCTATTAATAACGAGACTGACGCTGTAAAATATTTTATTTTGATTTTATACATAGTTACTTATTGTCGCCTTCAATATACACCCCTCCTCTATCCCTACAACGCCCCCTGCGAATCTTCCATTGTTCAAAACAGTGCTGGAAGTCTTCTGCTGTCAACTCCTTCAGGACTCGTGCCTCTATCGCTTTCACAGCTTCAACGGACTCAAATTTTGCTCCCTTTAATTCAGATTTCACCTTAGGAAACAGATAGAAGTTGCACGGCGCAAGATCCGGCGAATAAGCCGGATGGTCTAACACTGGGATGCTGTACTTGGCTAGAAACCTCTTGACTGACAATGCGGAAAGAGTCGGTGCATTGTCTTGGTGGAGAACCCATGACTTGTCCTTCCACAATTCGGGTCGTTTTTTCCCTATTATTTCACGGAGTTGAGCAAGAACGTGAAGGTAGTAATGTTGATTAATAGTTACTTTCCATTTTTTTTAACTCCAATGCGAACGAAGGTTACGGTTATACTGATTTGTTTACAGAGGCGAGAGGCACTGCATTCGAAAGACAAGGCTTCACGCTAAATAGCTGTCAGTCGCTGGCGTTTGGTACATGCACACTTCTTCTGTACCAGCGTCAGTCTCGTTATTTAATAGCCACACCTCGTATGTCGGAAGGATATAACAAAAAATATTAGGTCAATGCATATATTCGTTGCATTTTTATTGAACACAAAATCTATAATTTTTTAACAATAAAAAATACATGAACAAACTAAAAATATATCTTTTTCCATTACTTACGATTGTCTCCCAACTACCTGGTAATTTTTGGTTCGACGTCTGAACTAACAGAATGCAAACTCACCACTTTTTACAACAAAATCATTTTTAACCAAGAGGATAATCTATGTACAAATTTAAAAATTCGTATTTTAACATTATTCTTCCAGGATTAAGACAATAGAATCACATAAATTGTGACCTTAAAACCTTTTTTAGGACCGTCATATAAACACATAAATATTTATGACCTTATAATACCAATTTTGCTTTGAAAAAATTGAAATTTTCGTCAAAATTTTGAACGAGCAGAATTTGATTTTTTTGTTATTACTATCAATATGTTTCAAACTTCAGATTAATTTACTTCTACTTTGAAAAATTAAGATATTTTGATATGGTTTTTGAAGTTTTTTATTCTCTCAGGATTAAGCTAAGAGAGTTTTGAACCAACAATCGTTTTTCAGTACCTTCAAACATTCATACATACATTTATTGCACTACAATAACTTAAAAAATCACCAGTTTTTGCGAAAAATTCAAATATCAGGCTTCGTACTAAGGTAAATTTAAGAATAGTCACGGAAAAGGGGTAACAAATAGTATTTAAGAAGGAAAACGTTTCTAAAGAGAAAAAAATGTCTGCAAATCGCACTCGCCCAGCTGCCAACAACTGTAATTCTCTATTTAGGATATAAAATGGTATATAAAAAACCGTTTCCACAATTTTATGATCTGTCTTCACATTTCAGAGGCATAACAAGAAACAAATTATCTTTTATTACAAGGCACGTACTTTTTCTCATATGAAGAATGATTGAACATTATAAGAGGAAATTAACCGATCACAACTGTTATTGCAAAATGTTTAAGATTTAATATGCTGGAATTTATTCTTATTTAATGTAGATTTAATGCAAGTCGCTAAGTGCAAGGACATTAGCGATGGCAAAAAACTCGCTACATATTTAACGGCAGGAAGTTATTCGATGAGAGAAATTACATAATATAATATAGCGTAGCTTAAATTTGATGACGGAGTTTTATAATTAATGTAATGTAATTCTAAGATATGCAATGCGGAATATAGCATATCTGCGGATACCTCATAATGTCCTGGAAAATTTCGTTTTGTGTATTGACATAAATTGCTATACAGTTGATATCTAACGTCATTATTATTATAAAACTACATACTTCATTTAAAAAGGACTTATTTTTGATTTTAAAAACACTATGGAAGTGTTTCTCAAGCTTTTAAACTGTGCCTAATATTGTCCACTCTGAAGTTCCAATTTTCGATGACGCATTCGTGCATTTCAATTGGTATTTGGCGAATAACGCGAGTAATTTTGACTTCCAATTACTCAATCGTAGCTAGCTTATCCGTGTGGACTTTGGACTTTATGTAGTCCCAAAGGAAAAGTCTAAAGATGTGATATCACATGAATTTGGCGGCTATTGTACAGGTCCATTAGGTGACATTAAATATTCACCAAATTGTTCTCGCAATAAAGCTCTGTTTTCACGGGATATGTGGCAAGTGGCGCCATCTTATTGGAACCAAATGTCGTCGAAATTACGGGATTCAATTTCAGGCAGCACATAGTTTGTTTCATGGCGCGAGAACGGGCGCCATTCACAGTTTTCCTGCGGCAGTCTTCATTTTGGAAGAAATATGGACTGATGATTCCACTTGCCCATAAATCACACCACACCGTGGTTTTGTCTGGATCTAATGGCAGATCTTGAACCTCTTCTAGTTGCTCTTCAATCCAAATACGGCAATCGTGCTTATTGACGTAGCCATTAAGTCAAAAATGGAACTCATCGCTGAACAAAATTTTATTCGAAAACAGTGGATCTTCTTGAAGCTTTTCAAGAACCCAAAGACTTAAGTGGTAACGATTCGAAAGGACGGCCGCTTCCAATTCTAAAACGAGTTGAATTTTTGTATGCTTTACGTAAAATATTCCAAGTTGTGGCATACAACAAGCTAAGCTGTTGAGATCTACCTCGAATCGATTCTTCACGGTCATCGCGTACACCCTCAGCTGCCGTCGCTATATTTTCTTCACTACGTGCTGGATGTGATCAATTTGGTCGCGTATTATCCAATAACGAAAATTGTGTTTCAAATTGGTCCATGGTATAGCGAATTGTGCGTTAGGTGACCCAGTTACGTAGACCATAAGTTGCTCTAAGAGCACGAAATACGTTTCTCGTGCAACGCTGATTTTCACCATACAGTTGAATAATTTGTAGACGCTATACCGGGTTGAGCCTTTCCATAATAAAATGTATTTCTCAAAAAATCGCTATTAAGAAGGTTACATGTATTAGAAAATAATCAAAATATAATCGCGGATTGTCTACTTTTAATCAGAATTATAACCAAGTTTCGTACTAAATTATTTATCATCTTCATCAAGCATTCTAAACTGGCATTAACTTAAAAAAAATCAAAAGGTACGTCGGCAAAACTTTCTATACTACTTTTAAGCAGTTCGCGCGGCTTAACTAATGATAATACAACATTTCTCTATTAGAATCGTCGATTCAGAATTAATTATAGAATCTTTCTATCTGACGATTATTCTTGAACATCCTGTGACCATCCTGTATAAGACCCTTTTTCTTATATCGGCATACTATTCCAGCTTTTTTTTATTTGAGATTTTTGAAGATGTATATAAGTGAATTTACATCTGATATAAAAACATCTTTCATATTGGAGTACTAAAAAAAATCACTGTGTAAGTTTAGCTGATAGTAAAAATTGCAAATAGATAAATTCCCAACGTATTGAGTGTACACATTTCAGTATTTAGTGTGTGACATTAAAGGCACTAAAATGAGTAATATAATATTCTGAGAATAAAGGTGCGTTGTAGTGATGTAGCGTGCAGTATGCAATCATTGACGGCTCTTGACTTTAAGTTGCCATTAAATTGCCATTATCTTTACGCGCCGTGAAACACAAGGGCGCGCGACTCACGACAGAATTAACGGACACAAATATTCTTTATGTTACAGTATATCTACGCGTCTATGTACATGTGTATATTATTAAGTATATGTAAGCCAACTGAGGTGCATATAATACGCCATACTACGTTCGCAATTGCACGGAAAAAATACCAATGACAAATGTTCATTGCAAGTAAACATGACAACGCAATTGGCTATGCTCTGGGAGTAAAACGCGGAAAATTATGGTCATTGCGAAAAGGATCACAAAAGACAGACAGACATTATAGAAAAAGAAAAAAATTAAGTGCGAAGAAAGATAACGGTCTGGTGATTATGAGCGTTTTATTTTGTGTAATGCGTGTTCTTATGGTTACTGGTTTCAACTCATTGTGTGCATTTCTGTTTGTTATAATTAATAACCATATAAGTATCTTATCTTTGTAACGGGTCTTCCAATAAGAGGTTTCATTTTGATATGTAAAAAAACGAGTATTTTTAAGCGAAACCATCGGATGTTTATTTAATTGTAAACAGGAGGATATGCCATTAATAATGGAAAACAATATCAGCCAAATGGCCGACATGAAATTTTCCAATCACTAATTCACACATTTGCAGCTGTATGTCCTCGACAACTTCACGAATTCCATCTTTGAGATCTTGAGTCGATTGTGTGCCATTGGCAATAGACCTTATCTTTCACGCAGCCTCAAAGAAAAAAGTCTAAAAATGTTAAATCGCAAGGTCTCAGTGGCCAATTGTGATTACCTCTTCGAAAAATTACACAGTCAGGAAACTTTTCACGAAAAATAACGATGGTATCATTACTTGTGTGGCACGTAGCGTCGTCTTGTTGAAAATAAACGTCGTTCACATCAATATCTTCCAATTCCGGCTATACGAAATCAATAATTATCGTTCGATAGCGCAATCCATTCACCGTAACAGTTGCCTCAGCCTCATTTTCGAAAAAGTAAGGTCCAATGACCCCCCAGATCAAAAACCGCACCAAACCGTCACACGTTAAGGACGGAAAGGCTTTTCAACAATAATTCTTGGGTTTTCCGAGCCCCAAATGCGACAATTCTGCTTGTTAACGTAGCCTCCGAGGTGAAAATGGGCTTTATCACTCAAGATGATTTTTCGATGAAATTCTGTAGCAGTTTGATGCATTTCAAGGACCCAATCAGCAAGACACGACGGTGTTGATGGTCGATAGACGTAAGTTCTTGTGTTAACTGAACTTTGAAAGCCTTAAGACCTAAGTTTTTATGCAAAATACGGTGTAATGTCGTTTGTAGAATATTCAATTCCAAAGATCGACGAGAAATTAACAAACCTGGGTTTTCTTCAACACTATGGGCTACAATATCAATACTCTCAGTTGTTCTTGAGCGACGTGCACGAGTTCGATTCTTCAAATCACTAACTCGTCCCAACAGCTCAAATTTTTCCACCAGTTTCACAATTGCTGGCCGAGAAGGTACTTCACGACGACCCAAAAATGCTTTAGTTTTGCGAACTGTGATCGCGAAATTTTCACCAATTTTGTAGTGAATTTTAATAATTTCAATGCATTATTGGAGTGTATATCGTTCCACTTGTTTAATTAATGGTGTGGTTTTTACCTGTAGGAGTGAAAAGAGAAATATGGAAAAAATCAAATATCGTGCCGTTATAAAGTTCCTTACCAGGCAAGGAAAATCAGTCGCGACCATAATGAATGAAATGTCATTGGTTTACGGCGACTCTTGTCCAGGAAAAACCATGGTGTACAAGTGGCATAGTTTTTTTAAACAAGGAAGGGAATCCCTTGAAGACGACCCGAGGCCGGGCAGAAGCAATGAGGTGACCACGCCAGCACTTATCCAAAAAGTTGAACAAATTGTACTCGAAGATGCTCGACTAAAGAAGAAACAACTCGCAGAAATGGTTGGAGTATCCGATACAACAATTTTTAAAATCCTACACGATCATCTCGGCATGTCTAAGGTCAGCGCAAGATGGGTGCCGAGAATGCTCACGCCGCCGCAAAAACAACAGCGCGTAGAGTGTTCGCGTGCATTTTTGGACCTCTGTAATGAAGACAAGGATGGTGTATTGAGTGGAATTGTTACTGGAGACGAAACTTGGGTTCATCATTATGAACCTGAGTCCAAACAAGACTCCATGCAGTGGCATAAAAAGGGCACAGCACCTCCCAAGAAATTTAAAGTGTCACAATCAGCTGGGAAACTCATGGCAACGGTATTTTGGGACTCGGAAGGAATATTGTTGATTGATTATAAAGATAAAGGTGTTTCTATAACCGAGGAATATTACGCTTCAATATTAGAGCGACTAAAAGAAGCCATTAAAGAGAAAAGACGGGGAAAATTGACAAAAGGTGTTCTGCTTTTGTACGACAACGCGCCCGTCCACAAGAGCCGCGTTGCGTTAGCTGCCCTGCATAAGGTGAGCTTCGAAATTGTGAATCACCCACCCTACAGCCCAGGCCTGGCCCCGAGTGATTATTACCTGTTTCCGAAAATGAAAAAAGAGCTGCGGGGTAAAAAATTTACTGCCGATGATGAAGTCAAGGAGGCAGTTTTGGCGTATTTTGCAGATAAAGAGAAATCATTTTTTCATGAGAGTATAAATAAATTAATTGAAAGATGTGAAAAATGTATCCGTCTTGCAGGTGAATATATTGAAAAAGAAAAATAATTTGTTTTTTTTTATTTCCACCCCTTGTCCCCCATTCCGCGAATATAAAACCGCTCCCTCGTATAAGATGATATTAAATGGTAAAGTAAAAAACCATGCTCGTGTAAGGTATAGTAACATCTTATGGAATAAATTAAATAATTTCAAATATGTAAATATTTCACATTAAAAGAAAAACACTGAAACAGATAAACTGATTACTTTAGTAGCACTGAATTTTATATGTTACATATGTTACATGTCTGTGACTTCATCAGTTTTTGAGTAATAACGTCATCTGCATAATACTTTTTAATGTAATGGTGTATTTTTACGTTAGTTTTAGATAAAACTTTTAAAGGCCTTTTCAAAATGTACAATTTTTTTGGTGAATATTCATGTAATCGCTACCTTAAACAGCTTGCAAACGCCTGTAAATTTCGATGGGCGCGCAATTTTTCAGCGTTAAAAATTCTATTACGGATGGTTGCTTGATAAGCATATCAGAAATCGAACTTATGATAAATGACGCTGTTGCTCAACGACGCACAGTGAGGCAAACTATCAAAGTGCTGCCCATAAATCAATTCTGGGAATCGCATATTTATATTTTCTAAGTGATTCTAAGAAAGGGATAAACGGCCTATCCGAAAGCGTATACGAATCTTCTATATTGCTCGAAATTTAACGTAGGCATCAGTTTAAAGTTTACCGTTAGCTACAATGTATGCAAATTCAGTATCGTATATCGTAACTTTAACCTTTTTGTTTGAACTTAGATTGAGATTTTATAGCGATTTCTGTTATGGGCTCTGTTCCTGAAAGTAATCACTTATATATTTATCGAAAACACTTAAAAAAGAAACCGCTTTACTACAAATTATAAATACGAGGGTAGCCGTTTATATTTCGGGAATAGCCAACAAAAAACATTTTTTATTATCGAAAGTTTTATTGCTTTTTGAAATATTCTCCTTGAAAATCAATGCACGTTTGCATTCGTTTAAACCAATACGAAAAGCATTGCTGCTGTGAAGGTGGTATCGCCAAAATATGAGTTTTGAATGCCTCAACTGCCTCTTCCGACGTAGAAAACCGTTGACCACGAAGTTTATTCTTCACGTATGGGAACAAAAAGAAATCAGAGGGTGTTAGATCAGGGCTGTATGGCGGATGGTTCATCAACTCAATGTTTTGGCCAGTCGAATATTCAATTGTTTGAACCGACCTGTGAGACCTCGCATTGTCATGGTGGAGAATGATCTGTCGTTTTTGGTTTGTTTTCGTTATTTCTTCAAAAACATTTGGCAAGCAAATAGTTGTGTACCATTCGATATTGACCGTTCTACAACTCTCTAAAGGCATGGTTGCAACGTGACCGGTTTTTCCGAAAAAACAGGCGACCATTTGCTTTGTTGATGTGCTTCGAACGCGAACAACTTTTATTGGTTTTAGCTCATCTTGGAATACCCACACAGTCGACTGCTGTACGTATAAGACCAATAGTAAGATCTTATACGTATAGATCTAGGATTCATCACCTATGACAACTTTATAAATGTTCTTTGAAGCACCACCATTGTATTTTTTGTGAACTTATTGGCACCAATCGACGAGAATCCTTTTTTGAGCGGTTGTTAAATTATGTAGTACCCAACGTGAACATAGCCTTTTAACGGCTAAATATTCTTGATCTTATGCACGCTGGTGTTACTAGAGATGCCTCGATCTCACGGTATGTCACACAACGGTCTTGCATTATCAATTCAAACACTGCATTAATGTTTTCCGACACAACAACATTTGTGGGACAACCTTCACGAAATTCATCTTCCAAAGAAGGCCGTCCAAGTTTGAATTCACTATACCAACGATATGCTGTAGTTTTTGATGATACTTCATTATCATATAAAGAATCCTTTTTTAAGAGATTTCATTGGTTTTTCAGCAAGCAAGCTTAATATGGTCAAATGAATGCCAGATATTCGCCATTTTTCATAACCTGTAAACGCTTAATTACATTTTTATATAGTTTTATTTTAATAATATTTAATCTTAATTTTGGATAGGTTGTACATATTAATCCAAAAAGTAACGTTTGTACAATCATACTTCCATTAAAATGAATTTTTTTAAAATTATATGCTGTGTGTTTTAGCGGGGTATTTGAATTACTCCTTATTCTAAGACAAGGTATAGTCCAACCATAAAAAACTGCTCGTGTTTGCTATACTCCTATTAAAGATCATTTTAACTGGTCAAAATAAAAATTATTCAACAATTCACAACTAATGATTTATTTTGTATTTAATTTGTAATGCTAATGTAACCATTAGTTCCTAGTCACTTCAGGATCAGATCAAGACCAGATATTTTATACGAATGAAGAATTAATGAGTATGATGTTAGAATTTAGAAGGAAGAGAATAACAGGTAACTACAATAGTTTGAATACCTTTTTCAGAAGAAAGAACACATTTTAAGCATCAGTTTACCGTGAGATGGTAAAAATCAAAATGAAGGATGGTTAGAATGTAAGCCAACAACGAAAATTGATTGAAGAAATCTTTTGCGTTTATGAAATCATCGGGTTCAATCCTAAACTGGAGTACGGAAATACAAACGATGTCTCTGTCGTCAGAAATTGTCGGTATAAACGAAGAGTTAATAAGACAATTTCAAGTTATATTAGAGACTATGTCTTGTGGTTATTAAATAAATTTAGAGAATATTGCCATAAAACGGACAGATTATATGTAAATCTTTACCATTGGTATAAAATGCCTACGACAATGTATAATACATAGACCGGAATTATCGCATCTGCTTTAATACCTATTGGACAACTAAGCAAGGAAGCACAAGAGGCTCGCAACAAAGATATTGGAAGATATAGACAAGGTTTTTTAAAAAAATCCCGCACGAAAAAACAACGTGGGATACATTTCATTTGTTGTTGATTTCCTCGGATCTCACAGTTTCTTCCTTCCGTAAATTGCCTAGGACAACCATCTCATCCTTAAACGAAGAAACAATTCAGTTGCTACTATATTACCGCTTAACCAAAGTTTTAAACCCACAGATGATGACAGCTCGGACGAAGAATTTGATCACCACTAATGTTATTTTATAATGTTACATGTCTGTTAAAACTTATCCATATGTATGTATTAGTCACATAATGTACAATAAATCTTTTTCTGTAAACTAACGTAGTACCTCTGCCTATTCATTCCTCTATATACATACCAACTACTGTTTGAGATACGTTATTTAACTGTAACATTGAAATATTGCTTATTCATCCATTCGATGCTCGCCTTTTCTAAATTTTCACGTTGAATCAGTACTTTAGTTACGACCTACTAAGAGATTTTACGTGTGACATTATTTACTCTTCGCGCCCTTTTATCAACATCTGTCTCCGACTATTTAGTTTGTGAACCGCGACCTCCGCGACAGCTAGCGGGCCACTCTTCCGTTGCTGCCCAGAAAAACAAAGGTTCTCTGAATCGGTCGTTTGCGACCTGCAGCATTCTTGCGTAGCAATTTATTCTTCACGGTAAATGCGGTTGCATTAAGAAATGGTTGAAACACCTGTTGCTGCAAATATTTAATCGATCTTATCCATTTTGGGCATCTGCATACTGAAAACGTCGCTTAAAAGGGGAAGTGTTAATTTGCATTTATTACCCGTTAAATGTTTCTTCGAAACATGCCGCTGACCGGTCGCTCGCAATGCGAAATATAACAGTAACGTAGGTATTGTAGCTACGTCTTGTAATTGGAGTATCTTAGGTATTAAAATTATAATTATTATTAGTTTAACGAACTATCGCATTTGAGAATTATGCTTTCAAATTTTATGGAATAAAATTTCTCCAATAATGTAAATTATATAATTATCTAGGAAACTGTAAACGTGTCAAACAGTTCAACGACTCCGACTCTAACATAAAGGGTGTTTCAAATTTCGCGGTTCTTTTATAGAATAACTAAAACACATAATTTGCATTCACTTTCAAAAACTATTATGACACTTATATGCGAAAAACAATATCTGACAAATGGCCTCCTCTAGCAGCTCCACAGACGTCCACTCTTTTGTTCAAATTTTCAGTGACATTTTGAAATAATTGAGGCTCTATCTCATCAATGACACGAAAAATTTCATATTTCAAAGCAGGAATTGATTTTGGATTGTTTTTATAAATCTGACGTTTCATACAACCTCAAAAAAAATAGTGTAACGGTGTCAAATGCCATGATCGTGGTGGCCAATTAGCATCACCGTTTCTTGAGATTAAACGTCCAGGCAATTTTTCTCTCAATAAATCAATTGATTCGTGTACAAAATGAGGTGTAGCGCCATCCTGTTGAAACCACATATCTTCTAGATCGATATTCATTAATTCAGGCCACAAAAATTCGGTTATCATCCGACGATATCGATGTCCATTGACAGTTACAGCTTCACCAGCAGCATTTTCAAAGAAGTAAGGTCCAGTTACACCACCTGAGCATAATACACACCAAACAGTAGCTCGTTTAGGATGCATAGGTTTCTCATGAACAATTCGTGAATTTTTCTCAACTCCTTACCCCAGATACGGCAATTTTGTTTATTAACATAGCCACCAAGTTCAAAATGTGCCTCATCGGAAAACATTATTTTTTGAGAAAAATCAGCTGGTTGTTCATTGATGAAATTGACAAATAAACGACGTTTTAAATAATCTAATGGCTTCAGTTCTTTGTGTAAAATACGCAATGTTGTTGATTCACTAAGTCCAAGTTGTTGTGAACGTCGTCTAATGGACATTTCAGGATCTTCAGCAAAACTTTCACGAACCAAACCAATATTTTCTTGCGAACGACCATTACGACTGTATTTTTCACTTTTCTGTTCTTCCACGGAACCGGTTTCTTGAAATTTTTTTAAAATTCGTCCAATAGTGCTTTCAGACGGACGATTATGTAAACCATAAAATTCACGTAATTTTCTAAAAACTTTTTTCACAGAACAACAACAATTTGAACGCGCTGTTGTACCGTATACGAAGCCATTTTTATAAATGTTACACATCACACTTTTTAAATGCCCACATACCCAGACAAATTCACTGCGCCATCTATATTTTATTTATTCTTGAAAAAAACCGCGCTATTTGAAACACGCTTTATGTACTTGAGGTTTCAAAATAATTTTTATAAATTATAGCATCATGGTTAATTTTTTTTAAAAACTAAAAATGCTATGATTAGTCGATTGTTTTATTTATTTATGAAACAGCCTTTAGTGCAATTGTATGCACTACCACTGCAGGCGGTGAATCAATTTAAATAACGTTTTTGAATCAATTTTTGAGGCTGCACGACAATAGATCTATACATGCCAGCAACCGCCACACAATTTAAACCTTGAATGTTTCAAATACAGCTACTAGATGGAGTTTCAAATGAAACTGCATTAAATGCAGCCCCATCAATCACAACAATATGTAATAAAAGTGCCGTGAAATATTGCAATCACACACCTGTTATATTGGACCATATAAGTGCTAATGGTCTAACAACCAATTCTCGCTTCCTCTGTCCGTGTATGAGCCGTTGTAAAACTGTGTATTGTCGACCGGTAGTCCCCCGACCGATGAATGTGCAGTTTCGTCGTGCTTTATTTTCGAAAGTGCGAGCAAATTAACTACATAATTATGAGACACTAACCATATTCAACTTAATTTATACAAAGTGGAACATTAGTAACGCTCAATTTAGTACTGGTCTAATGTAATTTATCTAATTTCCTAACAGTTAAATAGGTAGATGACTAAGGAGTTCGCGCGACAATTTAAAATTAATCCACACAAATTCGCTTATTCGAGCTTAATTAATTCAAGTCGTACACTCGTAAATTTTTAGCTTTATTTCGACGTGCCACTTTGGCCTAAAGGAAATAAACCGGATATCGTTTAGGTATTTATTAAGTCTTTAAATGCTGCTACAATGTAACTTCGTGGACGATAATCGATTGACTAATATTGATACAATAAATTAACGGATAATTACGAGGTAAATGTATTAATTTATTTGTATGTGTAGATAAACAGACATAAATTTATGAAATATCTTGATCATGGCATGAAGTTAACTGTCTATACGGCGCAACGAGAAGATAGAGAGAATTTGCAAAAAAAAAATAACTGGCGCCATCTATTGGCGAAATGCAGAAATCGTGCTACTTTTTTAGTGTACATTTTGTCTATTATAAACCGTTCAGTTAATTATAATCTGTTGATTTGTTATTGTAAAAACATATAATAAAACATAACAGCTCTGTACTCCTTTTCTTCCTGTCCCTTTCTTTCTTTTTCTTGGAGATTTTCTTTTCTAGCTGAAGTTTTTGTGACTTACTATTGGAAACATCACCTGCTAATACTGTATATATACATATACAGTTATATGCACGAAAATAACTCCTAAATTAATACTTATAAATAACATTCACAATGGACAATTCTTATACAGTTATATTTAAATTGTTTAAAATCCCTGAATATAATGGGTGTCCCAAAATTAACGCAAGATTTGAATTTGTCGCCATTTGTACAGTAAAGTTTTGACAACCCTAAAAAAACAATTCGATAGCTGACAGTTTAGGGTTAGTAAAAATGGAGCGCTACACGATAGAACAACTTGTTTTCATTATTGAACAATATTTCAAAAATAATGAAAGCTTAGCGGTTACAGTTCGAAAATTTCATACAAAATATGGTCGGAATAGTGTTTTAACTTCGTCAACTGTGAAGAGATTAATTGAAAAATTCGGGGAGACTGGATCCGTTGGAGACGCCAAACACACTGGTCGTCCAAAAACAAGCCGTTCAAATGTCAATATCGAAGCAGTGCGTGAGAGTGTCGGTGACAATCCAGGACCCTCAATTCGGCGTCGTGGACAAGAATCGCAAATTTCAAGAAGCTTTCTACAGAGTATACTCACTAAAGATCTGGGTCTCCATGCTTACAAAATTCAATTAACACAACAACTGAAGCCTAATGACCATGAACAGCGAAGAGAGTTCGTTGAATGGATTATTGAACATCAACAAATGGATGCTGATTTTTCGAGTAAAATCATCCTAAGCGATGAAGCACATTTTCACCTTGATGGCTTTGTTAATCACCAAGATTGCCGCTTTTGGGGTTCTGAGAACCCACGTGTGATTGTCGAAAAACAAATGCATCGACAACGTGTCACTGTTTGGTGTGAATTTTG
>JAVIWB010006815.1:0-12677 GCA_031893035.1 Dermolepida albohirtum
GTGGAGCATTTTTTATAATCGCTGTACTTGAATGACACGATTTCCTCAAACTCCACATCCATTTGCTCACGCTCGGCTCGTGGACGACCCCGCTCGAGGATGCCGCCACAGTGGATACACTCACCATGCCCATACTGCTGTTCATCGTCACAGTCCCTGCATTTTGCCAGCCTCATATCCCAGTTATCGCAAGGCTCACAGTAAATAGTCTTAGCATCATACACTGAAAAACAGTTGTTGCACGTCCGCGTTTTCTCCTTGTTCTCCTTAGACTTCTTACAGTCAAGGCTCCATTCCCGCGGCGTATCAGGCAGACCGTGACGCTTAAAATTCTCCACCTGATCAATGATAATGGCCGTTTTTCCCGGCATATAGCGCATGGAGCGCATTGACTGCTGTATATGCAAGGTCAGGCTCATGGTAGGCCGCAGCAGGATGCAGCTGTCGCAGTCCGGCACGTCAAATCCTTCTGACACAAGGTCCACGTTACACATGACCAGAACCCGTCCGGCCCGGAAGTCCTCCATTATCTCATCGCGCCGCTTTTTGGGCGTTTCGCCGTCCACATGCACGGCTGATATACCCGCCGATCGGAATGCCTCCGCCGTCGCCGTGCTGTTCTTTATACTGCTGCAATACACAATCGTTTTCCTGCATCCGTATTTCACATAGTTCTCCACGACGTTGCCGAATATACAATCCTGTCCCATCATACGGTTGACCTCGTCCGCGACGAACTCGCCGCGCTTGACCTGAAGCTTGGACGTATCCGCAGAAACGTGTGAAAAATACCTGAACGGCGCAAGATGTCCTTGTTCTATCAACTCCGATACCGACGGGCCGATTATCAAATCGTCGTTAATCTTGCCCAGGCCGCTCCCATTCAGGCGTACCGGCGTAGCCGTCAGGCCAACGGTGTACGCGTCCTGAAATTTGTCCAGGATATTCGTATAAGACTTCGCGTACACATGATGGTTTTCGTCCACAATAATCAACTTGGGCGGGTCAATCTCCCTTCTGGTCAATGTCTGAACCATGCCGACGGTACATAAATCCATGTTCACGCCGTACTTGCTAAACGTCTCTTCCGTCTGAGCGCATAGCTCCTTACGGTGAACAAGGAACACAACGCGATTACCCTTGTCCGTGGTTTTCTTGGCCAGCTCACTTGCGATCACCGTTTTGCCGGAGCCGCAGGGAGCCACGATGCAGGGGCGTTTGTGCCCCTGCGCCCATGACCGGCGGACGTCGTTTATAATTTTCCCCTGATAATCTCTTAACATGTTATCACTCTCTACAGTTCAACAATCGTAAACTCGCTGTCGTTGGTCGTTCTCGCCGCGATAATCTGCAACCCCTTTTCCTTACACTTTGAGTACAACTTTTCCCGGCTTGCGTCGTCCAGAGACTCTACGCCATCCAGCAAAATAATCTGTAGATTATGCGGTTTGGATAATGTAACATCCACACATAGCTCTATCTTCTCGCCGCCGCTTAAATTACTGATTGGCAAGCCGTTTATAAGCGGGACTCCGTTCTCAACGGATAAACCGGCAATCGGGATTGTGGCCGTCTCAAGGACGGTTCCGGGCAATTCACGCGCAAGCTGGATTTTATTGGTTAATTCTTCCGATTGCGCTTTCAGCTCCTTGCATTCGCCCATCATATTCTTCATGGACTTATACTCACTGATGTATTTTTTCATCTGCTCGGCTTCAGTAATTTCAGCCTGTAGCCCGGTGGTTGGCTGCTTCGTTCTACCATCGTATTTTTTTGCTATTTGAATATCTCCGTCAAGCTTGGCGATTTTCTCGTTAAACTCTGCGTTTGCGATTCTAACTTTATCCTCAAGCTTGCCATTGAGGGTAAGCAGCTTATCCTGCGCGGCTTCCATTTCCGCCTTCAAGCGCTCAACAGTGGATTTAAGGCTCTCCCGCTCGTTCGCGATTGCTTTTTCCTCCGCGCTGACAGCTATATCGCGATCAGCCTCATACCCACGCACCTTATTGTTGTAAGCGTCGACAAACGCCTTAGCGCGGTCTATTTCACTATTGGTTTTCTGAATCGTCTGAAGCTCCGCTATTTTTTCGGACAGGGAGTAATTCTCCCATTTGTTCAGGTCGTAACCCTCGGGTATGGCTCTCGCTATGTCGCTGGCGGATTGCCGCTTGTATAGCTCTTTTCTGTTCAGTTCCTCGCGCCGCAGCCAATAATCACCGTTTTTGGCTTGGATATCCTCAAGGACCTGCAATATGTGCTGTTCGTAATTTATACCGCGCGGTATCTCGCCGAACTGCTGCTTGATCCATTCGATATCCCAATTAAACTCAATAAGATCAAGGATAGCCCTGTTCTGCCGGTTTTTATCCCAGCCGGCAAACTCTACTGGATTAAGCTGCAACGGCGTAAATATTTCGTTGATAAAAGCCTGAGGACAGGAAACGGCTTTCCCAAACTCCGTAACTTTATTGAAGTCGCCCGCGTCCGTGCGCTTTTTGCGGTTGATCGCTACGCCCATATCGGTTTCTATAAGAATCTCGCCCTCGCGGTCGCCCTGCTTAACGATGTAATCGCGGTCAGAGCGGTTTGTCAGAGCGTATCTGATGCTGTCAATCACGCTGGTTTTTCCTGTCCCTTTGACTCCGCGCAGCTCCACGGGACTACCGTCCAGCTCTAAATGCTTTATTCCATAAAGGCTGTCAATGGCAATTTTCGTAATCTTCATTATTCATAATCACCCACAATCTCAAATTCGGTTATTATTTTTGTTTGCTTGCAATAACCGCACGCGCCGCAGCGCTCCGGTTTAATCAAGCTTTTTTTGATTTTATCGTATCTCGGGGCAAATTCTCTTACGATATCCAGCGCGTTGTCAAGCACCTCATCCGTAAACGCCAGCGCCGTAACGTCCGGAATTTCTTCCTTCGTTGCGGCTAGGATGTATTGCTGGCCCGCCGATCCGTATGTCTGTCTGATTAACTCCCTGTAAATAGCGGCCTGGTAGTGATAACCGTATGCGAAAAACCAGTTGACATACATTCTGTCCGCTTCGGAATAAACCTTCTTAAAGTCCTTCATGCTCTTGGTATCATATCCGCATTTACTGCCAGGGTCGAAAAAGTCAACGCAGCCCTTGAACGGCAAGCCGCCGATTTCACCCGTAAATATGACCTGACTCCGGCATCCGCGTATAATATCCATGAACATATCCTGGCGCGTGAACGCCTCCACGCTTCCGATAACGCGTTTGTAATTACTTTTCAATTCACCCCTGGTCGCGCCCCGGCTTGACACCATATCCTGATTGCGCAGTACAAACTCATCCTCGCACCCGGATATGCAAGCTTCGAAGTAATGGCCCTCCTTATACGCTTCCTTGTCTGATATGTAGTCGCCGCACAATTCAGCCAAGGCGCGGGCTTCGCATTCCTCAAAAGCCTTGAATTGCGACGTGGACATATAATGCGTCATGGCCTCGGGGCTGAAATAATTCTCATGCGTTAATGTCATCTTTATTATCCCCACTTTCCTCAGCTTTTCGTTTGGCGCTGCAATCAGCACACAGCTGAACCCCATATCGCTTATAGGTTGTGGCCGCTATCTGCTCTGCCGTATAATCATTTAAGGCTTTTATTTCATTGCCGCAGCCGCTGCATATTATGGCTTGGTTCGTCGGCTGATTTTTTAGGGGAAGCTGGTTTTTGATACGCAACGCTTCCGCCAACCCTCCAAAAGCCTTGACCTTTTCAACCACAACAATGACCCGGCATCCTGCCCATTTAGCAGGGTCAGGTGTACCATAAAGCTTTTCAATCATAGTACAGTTCGTATTGTTCAAAACCATTGGTTTTACTTTTTCCTCGAAATAGGCTACTGGGCGAGGTTTCTTCTTGTTGGCGGTTTGGTTGAAAATTTCTTCTTTTTCAACCCGTTTTATAGTCAAGAGCTTTTCTTCACCGCGCTGGAAATCCCAAGAGCCCAAATAGTTAGGGTCAGTTAGCTTTTTCCAATGGGTTTCGCTCATTGCGCAGCCCTCCCAGCATGATATTCCTCCGTCGCGATCTCCCGTTCATAGCGGGCAAGGACGCACGTCAGGTCGTCGAAGCTCATATAGTGCAGGGATTTAATTGTTTCGCGTTCCTTGATTAACCCTTCCAGTCTCACACTAGGGAGCTGAGAGCGCTCAGTTTTCACGATTTGGCCGCCTCCTTCAACTGTTTATTGCGATTATTGATTGTCAGGTACAGATCCGCGACGGCAATCCCGGCGCGGGTCAGCTCGGCGGTGGAGCCGTAAAGCTTTCTGATGTTCATAGAAGTGCACACTCTTTTAGAAATTAATATTAAGTTGTCCGGGGTGAAATTTTGCTTATTACCATCAGCAAATATCACGCAGTGGCCTTCGGGTACAGGTCCGTTTATGGTTTCCCAGACAAGAATGTGCTTGGGTTTCCAGATGCTGGTGGTTACTTTAACCAGTGTAGCACCACTGAAGTATGTTCTTTCGCAGCCTACTGGCAAAATACCTGTATCATCCGACTTGTTGCTGACAAGACGAGTATTGCGTTCGGTTTTCATACCATGCCGATATAATGCCCTACGAATTTTTTTTGCTTCGATATTTGTATTAAAGTGCGCGTTAAGCATTTCCGCCAGCTCAATATAGCTACGCCCTTTAACGTGAGCGGCCAGGTATTCTATTTGTTCTTGCGTAAAATAACCCGCTTTTATCTTTTCATAATATGAGCCTCCCTTGGCAAAAGGGTTGCCAACACCGCTTTTTATTCTGTTTTTATTAAGGACACTCTTAATTTGTTGGAGAGAAAGCAGCATGTTGAAGCGCTCGTTAAACGCTTCTGTAATTTCGTGAAGACTCCGCCCGGCTGCGTTCTCCTTGAGAAACGCAATGTGTTCATCGTAAAATATTCTTTGTGGATTGTAATACGGCTTCATTTTTCTGTAGGTTTCTTCATTCCGAATATTGTAATAATGAAGCGTATGTTTAATCTGTTCTTCACTTTTAGACAAGCTAAAGTGTTCATTAAACATATTGGTTAGTTCGTATTGGCTGCGCCCGTTCACATTCGTCCTTAAAAAATCGAGTTGCTCCGGAGTAAACGTAAGTCCACCCATTAGTCACTCCTCCAGCGCTTCCGGCAATTTGAACATCTTTGGGTCAATAGCGGCGTCGCGGGCCTGCGCTATCCTCAACTGGAGATTATGAATGGCAAGCTTATGACTTGAGAGGTCGGCCACCATCTTAGCCTTTGTCAGTTCCTCGGCAAGCCTATCTCCGGTAAGGTCCTCGTCGCTGATCCGCTCCATGAGCTCCATCAGCAGATCGCTCATATTCGTAAGCTTATTCTTCACGTCACCGCCTCCTCCATCACGTAATAGCGTCTGATCTTCTTCTTGGCGTTATTGATGAAAAATATCTGGCGTTTGTGCGTAAGCGCCTCGCCGTTCATCCTGCGGCTAACGGCCTCGCGCTCGCGCGCCGACAACGGGTTCAGCATCTCACTCAGGAATAAGTCTGTGTCATAATCCTCATTATAGGGGATTTCTATAACCGGCTCGTCGCTGTCATCGTAAGTCTGCTCCAAAGACACTGCCCGGTGGTTCGCGGCCCGGCTTGGGCGGCGCTGCTCCCGGTTCATGTCCAGAATCTCATACTGGAGCGTTTTCAAGATATAGTTATGCAGCTGCATACCCCTGTCCGGATCGTAGTTTTCTATGGCTTTCAACGCGCACATGGCCAACTCCTGAGCGACATCCTCGTATTCCAGACGCAGCGCCCTGATCAGCGGCATGTTCCTCTTAGCGGTGAAATGTACGAGACCAAGGTTTTCCAGAAATACCTCGTTCCGTTCTTCATCTGTCATAAAATCACTCCTAAAAAACTCTTGCACAGAAGCCGCGTACATGGTAGAATATTGGTAGTTGGTTATGTATGTGGCTTCAAACGTGGGCATATCGGATATTGGCGTATCAGATATGCCTTTTACTATTCCTGCATCTGCATCGCGCCGGGCGCGTATGGCACAATGCCGCACTCGAATATCATGAACTCGCCGCCCCTTAGTTGTGGTGCTCGGAAGTACAGGGCGTTGCTCCCTTTGTTTCCACTTTTGCTCTCCTCAATCCGGGTGATGGTATGAACGACGTTGTGCTCACTGTACCCCAGCAGATTCAACGGTTTCTTGCGAACTACTCTATCTCCGACTTGGTAATCGCTGCTCATGGTTTTTCACCTCCCCTCCTAATTCTCCGACAGCGTTTTTCTAGTGGGGAACGTACCCTGGTTGCGTAGGCTATATGTATCACGGTAAGCCCTTAACCCCTCCCATGACGGCATGACGGCTCCCAGCCGTATGCCTCGCAGTCTTTGAAGTATTTAATTACGATGTTTAGATTCATTGGATTGTCTCCTTTTGATGGTCATGTTGGTAGTCTTTTGCACAGAGCTCCGTTTCCCAGCGCAGTGTGGGCATTCGTATGTATGAGGATCAGTATAAACGGGGACGATCCAACGCTTGCCGCAACGGGTGCAGGGGATGGTCATGGTGCCAGCAGCCCCTTATCCCGCGCCTCCTCGTAGCGAGACATATAGATGCGCATTTTCTTGTTGCGACGGCCTGTGCTGTGCTTGCTTTGCGGTAGTGTACCGACACAGGCGATATCAACAGCGATTTTGTATTTCTTGAAAACCTCACTCCGTGCCATCCGCCGAGCTTCCTGGGGACAGATATTTAGAGCTTCGGCAAATTCTTTAATTTTTAAGGGCTTTTCGCGTACCAAGGCGGTACCTCCTTTCCTTTAGTGTTTTTATAGAGTTTCTGCGATGCAGCGAGATGGCGGTTAGGCGGCGTCGGTGAATTTTGTACACCCCCCCTTGCCACATCTGTATGTTTTATGGTATATTGACCTAACAGGCAACGCCGAGCCAAGCCCTTTTAAGGGAAGGTGTAGAGACTTGACACGAGTCAACCGTTTGCTAACGGTTGAAGGCAAAGTCCGAACTCATAAGCGATTATGAGAGCCATGCGGAAACGACACGGCCACGTCGCCCGACGGAGTAACAACATTGAGTTGATAGCTTAGCAGAAACCCTCTCAATATTTAAAGATGTTAAATTGCCAGAAATCGAGTGGAATTTCACTAACAGTTTGGGGAAGTCTCTCGGTAACCTCGCAACTAACGACACATTTACACAGGGGGTGAGCAACATAAGCGAGTCGGCCTCTTCGGTAACCTGCCGCTTTATGTAGCAATACATATCGAACACCCCGTAAATTCGGTGAAACCCTGTAGCAACGCTTATGTTAGCGCATAGGCGTTGTTTTTTACTCCCCATTCGGGGGCTTTTCTTTTTTCAAGGTTCGGCTGGGTTGAACTGGGTTGAGCCTTTTGTCATTAGCGTTATCGTTTGCCCTTGTTTATGGTAATTAACAAACGCTGCTTTCGGTATCACCGTCCGCTTGCCCAACTTATAAGCCCAATGGAGCGTTCCGGCTTTAGCGGCGCAGTTAATCGTTTGCTGCCCCGTGTTCAAAAATCGAGCCACATCAGCGGGGCGCAGTATGTCAGCGTCAAGGGCTTCTATTTCCTCTAATGTTGTAGGCGGGTGTCTATCCACAACGGAGACCTCCTTTCGATTGATGTTGTCAATTTTTGTTGAATTGTGGTATAATTTTCCTCGCAGGGAGGATTGATTACATATGACCAAACACGGCTTCTCTTGGAAACGTGCCTTAGGTATTACTAAGGCGAAACAACGCATTGCGCGGTCAACCGGCATACCCACGACTAAATCAGAGCGGAGAAATAAAGTAAGACGTCTTGCAGCGAGTGGGTGTGTGGTCAGTGTTGTCGCGTTAATTTTTACTGTCGCTTTAACAGTAGTTGTGTCCGCACATTCCGGAAGGCTTGATTCCTACGGCGGTCATTACAAGACTTCCGATGGAACATACCATTACCATCGTGGGAGTGATAGAGCCGTTGAATACTTAGAACCACAGGGTTCGGAATATTCTGAACCAAAGATTTATACACCTGTGCCTTGCTGGAACAACCCAGTTGCCGTATACGGAGAATGGTTACCTTTAGTAGAGCGGCCACTATATAAATGTGGTTCGTATTACATGCTCCCTGTAGCTTCCATTTTCAACGCCATGGGATACAATGATATTGAATGGCTGGAGGATACCCAAAATGTTATAATTACCGCTTCTAATGGGGACATAATAAGCATTTTTGTTGGGGAAATCGTGGCTTATTTTAATGAAGAGGAAATAATCCTCGATTTGCCGCCAAGAATCATCAACGATAATGTTTACGTAACATCCAAACTTATAAGCCTTTGTACTGACACATCCTGTTTCCTTGGCCATACATATTACGAAGGCAATCTTTACGTATACCTTTCAATCATTAATAATGATGTACTTAAGGAACACGGCCCATATCGGTTTGACGAAATAAAACATAAGGATTGAATCATAGCCCCTTCGGGGGCTTTTCTTTTACTACGAAGTTTTCAAGGTGCAGTGATGGCAGTTGTATAGTTAATTGGCGTCAGAGAAATCCTTAATGTCTAGGTCTAAGACAACACATAAAGCTACAAGCTCATTAGCAGATAAGCGTCTTCTGCCATTAAGGCTTTTGCTAAATCTGTCGTTACTAATATTGACTTTTTGTGCCACATAAGAAAATTTAAGCCCTTTATTAACAATGTGTGCGCGTAATCGTTCTTCTACGCTGTCAACCGCTACAGTATTTATAGTTGTCACCCCCTCCCAAATATCGAATATTTCGTTGTAACCACATCATAACACCGCATAATTCGTTTGTCAAGATATTTTTATCGAAATATTCGATATTTTTATTGCTTTTTTTTCCTTCCTATGATAATCTACAATCGAGGTGATAATAATGGGAAATATGAATGTTGCCAGTAAGCTTAAAGAAGCCCGAATAAGGGCAGGATTCACGCAAAAACAAGTTTATGAGATGCTTAATGTCCCACAATCCACGTTTAGCTCATGGGAGATAGGAAAATCAGAACCCGACGCTGCTACCTTCTTACGTCTTTGTGGTATATATGGCATAAAGAGCTTAAAAGAGCTTGGTGTTGATGGGATAACAGAAACATTATCAGCGGGTGAAAAAATGATAATTGAAAAATACCGCACCCTCGACAATCATGGAAAAGAAGTGGTTACATCGTTGCTCGACGCGGAACACGACCGCGTGGAACGTATAAAGAAAGAACGTCATGTAAAAGAACGCCTCAAGCTCCAACGCAGCGAATCTCAAAAAAAACATGAGGTCGATCTTGCGGAAGACTTTGATGACGATGAAGAGGATTTAATGGAAATGAAGATTTACAACCAGGAAGCCGCCGCTGGCTTGGGTAGATACCTGAACGGCGACAGCGATCATGACTTTCAAATGATGGCATTTCCGGTTGAGAAAGTCCCGCGTCGCGCGGATTTTGGCATTCGCATTAGCGGTGATAGTATGGAGCCTAAAATTAGTGATGGCGCCATTGTTTGGGTTGAGAGTACACCGCAAATTGACGACGGCGAAATTGGCGTATTTATTTATGACGACATGGCCTATTGCAAACGGATAGAAATCGACCGCCGCAGAATGAAGGTAACCTTGGTTTCCTTAAATGATGATTACGACGATATTGAAGTCGATGACACGGATAGATTGAAGACGGTTGGCCGGGTAATCTTTTATTGAGGAGGTATCAGCATGGCAGCCAAGTATAAGAAACGAGCGGACGGGCGGTATCTCGTCCAGGTGCAGAAGGGTATCAAGCCTGATGGGAAGCCGGACTATAAAAATATTTATGGCCGTTCTATTCAAGAGCTTGAAAAGAAGGAACGCGAATTCAGGATGGAGCTGGATAAGGGTATCATCGTTGACGACGAGGGTCTGACCGTGGCGACGTGGGCGGCTAAGTGGCTGGAGGTTTATAAGAGCCATCTGCAGCATAATACTGTGGAGATGTATCGGATTATGATTAACGCCCACATAATACCCGTTCTTGGAAATTTAAGGCTTAAAAATCTGAAAACTCATCATGTTCAGGAAATGCTTAACCAGATATTAAAAAAAGGTTCGTTTAGAACCGCCGAAAAGGTTAAATTGACCATGGGACAAATCATAAAGCAAGCGTTGATAAATGAGTTTATTTATAAGGACATAATGATAGGTGTTAAAATGCCTGTAAAAAACAAGCCACTCAAACGTGCGTTAACCAGTGAAGAGATAGCTGCTGTAATTACTGCTGATCTATCCGCAAAAGAAAAGGCTTTCGTTCATCTGCTTTTATATGCAGGCTTACGGCGCGGGGAGATTTTAGCCTTGACCATAAACGATATTGATTTCAAAGACAAGTGTGTCACAGTTAATAAGGCCGTCTTCGCTAAAGGAAACCAATATGTGTTAAAGAGTGTGCCGAAAACAAAAGCGGGATTCAGAACAATCCCGGTGCCTGACAACTCTCTGGAACTAATAAAGAGTTATATGAAGGAAATAAACGATTTCCTATTATTTCCTTCAGCCAGCGGTGTAATAATGTCTCAAACAACCTTCCGGCATTTTTGGGAGCGCATTATCAAGACTGTAGAAACAGAGTCAACTAACAGTGAACACATGAAGACATTCAATGTTCAAAATGACATAACGCCGCACATGTTCAGGCATACTTACGCCACACTACTTTATTATTCAGGAACTGACATTAAGTCGGCACAATACCTTCTAGGTCATGCCAGTATTCAAGTGACGATGGATATCTATACACATTTAAGCAAGGATAACATCACCTCTTCAGCCCAAAAGGTTAGCGATTATGTAAAGAAAACAAGCGGCGTATAAAACTTAGTCAGTCAAAAATCAGTCAGTCACCCATTTTACCATCACATTATGAAAAATAAAAAACCCTGCAAATGTTGATTTTACAAGGTTTTTGCTTCGCTGGGCTGGCGGGATTCGAACCTGCGCGTGATGGAGTCAAAGTCCAGTATCTACTTTGGATTTTAAAAGATTTTAACATATTATAGTGGAAGATGCAAGTAGTTAAAGCCTTGATTTTTCAAGGCTTTTTTCGTTTCTTTATGTCGAAAGTCTAATTTTTCAATACTCGTTCAAAAAAGGATTTTTATGAAAAAGTATTGAAAAAGTGTAGAAAAGTTTTCTAACTACCATTATCTTCTAAATACAATACAAGATTTTTTCTATACAAAAAAAGAAATGTGGAGGAATGGTACAGATGGCTAAAATCATGTCCATCTCAATGGCGAAAGGCGGCGTCGGCAAATCCGTTACGGCGGTAAATTTTAGCGCGGCTCTATCAATGTCAGATAAAAAGGTTCTCCTTGTTGACCTCGATCCACAGCAAGGGACGCAACATTATCGTTAGGACATACGCCTAGCGAAATAAAATACACTATCGCCAACGTCATTAGCTCGTTTTTAGACTTAGGACAGGTAGACGGGATGGAAAAGGCGATTATCGAAATATCCAATAAATACCATTTATTGCCTGCAAACCCGAAACTTGAAACCGTTCAGAACAGGCTTATAGCAGAAAGGTCAAGCGCGGGTATGCTAATGGATGAAAACGCAGTACCTAGCCACAATGTAATAAAGCATCTATTAGCAACGATACAGGATAGATACGATTACATTGTCATCGACTGCCCGCCAAGCGTTTCAATGCTGACGATTAACGCGTTGGTAGCCTCTGACAGCGTTATACTTCCAATGGAAGCCCACTACGAATGTTACGAGGCTCTAAGGCAGATTCTTGACGTTATATCTCGGATAAGGTCTAACTGGAACCCGCAGTTAGCTGTAGAAGGGATACTCATTACAAAATACCAAAGCAGGACAAAGCTTTGTCGTGATGTTAGCGAGTATACCGAGAAAAACTTTGGAAACAAAATCCATATATTCCACGACAACATACCACTATCAATACGGGCAGCGGAGTTGTCAAGCCTCGGCGTCAGCATTTTTGAGCATGACGCTAATTGTGAAGTTGCTAATGCCTACAGTAATCTCGCAAAGGAAGTGATGGGGGATGCCTAAAGGAAATGTGGCAAATGCCTTACAAAAAAGAATCGGTGTTGCCAATTCGGACACAGATTCCATAAACAGGGATTATGACGCGATGTACGGTTTCACCGCCAAGGATAACAGGGAAGGTATTGTCGAGCTTGATTTATCTCTCGTCAAACCACATCCTCAAGACCCTTTTAAGCCCTACCCGGATGAAAAGCTAATGGAGCTTGCGGAAAGCATAGCTAATTTTGGGCTGCTTGACCCAATAAATGTCCGGCCTGATAAAAACGGCGGTTTTGAAATCCTGGCCGGAAAAAACCGTACTAACGCCGCGCGGTTGAATGGCGATACAAGGATAAAGGCAATAATCCGTGATGTTGACGACGACACCGCTATCTTGATTGTCACCGACAGCAACCTGAAGCACAGAGGAAAGTTACTGCCATCCGAAAAAGCCTTTGCTTATAAATTACAATTAGATGCGATAAAAAAGCAAGGAAAACGTGATGTTTTTGCGGGGAAAAACACTTCCTCGCAATTTGCAAAAAAACCGACCAGCGCATTTTTTAGCGCAGCTTTTAATGTTAAAATGAAGGA